>PVKZ01008994.1:0-12989 GCA_004027375.1 Macroglossus sobrinus
CACACACACAGGCACGCACACACAGGCACGCACGCACACACACGTGCGCGCGCACACAGGCACGCACACACACGTGCGCACGCACACACACAGGCACGCACACACACGTGCGCACGCACACACAGGCACGCACATACGTGCGCGCGCGCGCACACACAGCCGGCTCAGGCCTGCGACTCTGGCCCTCGCGCCCCGCGACGGCGGGCCGCTCACGTGGCCGTTTCCCGCCTCACAGGACGGCGCGCCCTGCGCGTCCCTCCGTCTGCACCCAGACCCGCCGCCCCTGGGCTGCTGTGCTTGGGGCTCGGGGCTCCCCTGCCCAGAGGTCCCCACTGAAGTGCAAACTCGTCCACGGGACAGCGCGTCAGAGGGGGCCGGGCGCGGTACCGGAGGGAACGACAAGGGCGTCTGGGCGTGACGGGGTGCCCGTGACCTTGGTTTCGGCAGCGTTTTCACAGGTGTTTACAGCGATAACGCCAAGCAAACTGTGCTTTAAATCTGGGCAGCCGGGGTACTCGCCAGCGGCCCAACACACAGCGGGAGCGCCCCACACGCTGCTGCACCCCAAGGCCCCCCGGGACCCAACGGCGCCGAGGTCCACGGTCTCTGCGCCCACTCTGTCCAGCCCCGGGGGCCTCTGGGGGCAGGTCCAGCCCAGGGGCCGGGCGCCTGTGAGTCTAACGGAATCCCACGTGCCCCGGTCACCCGCGCCTTCCAGGAGAAAGATGGGCACGCACAGACCCGTCACCCACACCCGCCCCCGAGGACAGGGCCGGACCTGGCCCACAGCCCCACGCCGTCCTCGCGGCCCCTGCCCCGAGCGGCCCCTGCCGCGCCGCCCACCGGCGGTCAGCCCCGTGTGCCGCGCCTGCGCAGTGAGTCACCCCACGTGCAGGCCAGCTCCCGCTGTCACGGGTGCTGGCAGCGACAAAGGGCTCGTACTCTCGGCGCGGCAGGTGGCATGAGCCTCAGCGTGTCTGTGTCGTTTACCCATGAGGGTGACAGGGAAGGGTCCAGGCAGGTGCCACCTGTGCAGGGGTTTGCGCCGTGCGAGGACGCTGGGCTGAGGACCCAGCCCCCAGGGGGACGCTCCACGTCGCCCACTCCAAATGCCACCCTAAGAAGTGCCCAGGACACGGCCTCTCCCAGGACAGAGCAAGTGCGAACCGACACCCGCGGCCCTGAGCGGGGTCACCGCCCACGGGCGGCTGCAGGCCGGTCCGCTGCGCCCCAGGTCCCGGGGAGGCGGGGGTGACGCGGAGTGACGCGGGGTGACGCGGTGCGGGCAGCGGGGACGAGGCGGGCAACCCGCACACTTGGGCCGCGGGTCGGTGCAGGAACCTCCTCAAACCGGCCAGGACCGGGTGGGAGGACGCGTCGCGAAAGCAGGAGCGCCTGGCAGCCGCGGGGACGCGCCCGGCAGCCGGTCCGCCCGCGCGCTTCCACGTGGCAGCCGGGCTCCGCGGGCCAAGTCCGTCCCCGCGCCACTCCGGGGCCATGGGGTCCCCTCCACACTCCCGCCGAGCCTCCCAGAAGCCCCCAGGTGGGAGGACAAGCCCCCCGCGGCCTCCCTCCATCCGGGGGGGAGGCTCTCAAAGGAGGACTGGTGTGTCCCCCGAGGACGGGGTGTCGCCAGGCAGGGTGCTCGCCAAAGACCGTGGTGGCGTCAAAGCCGCCCGCGTGGGCGTCGGGCCAAATTAGTGTCACGAGCCCTCGCCGGACCCTCCGTCACAGGCAGGGGAGCAGGACAGGCTTCGAGGGGGGCAGCTCGGCCTCCGCACACACCGCAGGCCTGGGCGAGGCCCTCACCCCCCGGGGTCTCCACCAAAACCTCTCCGTGTCCACCGCTCCCACAGCTCCCGCAATGCGCGCTCCGCACGGAACCGCAGCCCCTCCCGCCGCCCGTGACAACCCGCGAACCCCAACGCCACGCTTACTGTTTCTGGACGGGCTTCCTCCTTTTGCGCCCCGCGTACATGCACTCGCCGGGCGGGATCATCGTGTGCGCCTGGCGGGAAGAGGGGGCAGCGGGTTGGTCACAGCGAGGAGGCCCCAGTGCGCGCCCCCGGCCGCCAAGGGCAGGTCCCCACCGCCCTCACCTCCCCTTCCACGGGCAGCGCCACTGTCCCCAGTGTGGCCGGGGACCCGTGTCACCACGCTCCTGCAGAGAACGGCCGGGGCTCAGGAAGCTCGTGGTGGATACAGGCACCCTCATCACAGCACCGCAGCCCTCCGCGCACCAAGGCACAGCGCTGCCAGGGCCGTGCGGGCGCCGGGCTGCGGGTGGTCTTCCCGTCTGCCATGGGGGGTCGTCCTCCTCTCCCCATCGCTCCCCTGTATAGTCCTGAACTTCTGGGCCAACAGGCTTCCTCTTTTCTGTATGAAATCTCTGCCTCGACTCTAACTGGCAGCTGCCCGGGGCCCCGCTGACCACACCCGCCAGCCTCCGCCGGCCGCGGCGCGGGACACAGGCGCCGGCCTCCTCCGCGCCCCGAGGCTGGTCAGCTCGCCCCGCGCTTCAGGTTTCCGAGCAGCGAGGGTGTCTCGGCTGGCACACATCCTGCGGACGGGCGAGCCGTGACCACGCAGCGCCAGGCTCTGTGCCAACCGACCTAGAGACGCGCGGTTCAGAGCCCTCGTCCGGCCTCAAGCGTGTGCAGCCTGGAAGAGACGGCAGACTCCAACGCACACTCCCACCTGCGCAGCAAGTGCCAGGGCTGTGTGAAGGATTCGCTCTGCGTGCAGGGGACAGCTGGACCGTAAAGACACGCGCAGGCACGGTAAGCGGGTGCAGAAAGCCACGCCACGCCACGCCACGCCAGCACCAGTCGGAAGACGGCGGAGCAGCTAAGAGTACCCGACTAAGTAACCGCAACACAAGGGCAAGTGCCAGGGACAGAGAGACGCTGTGTGACGACGGACAGGCCGGTGTTCCCAGAGGACACAGCAGTCCTAACTCTGCACGCACCCAACAGAGCTTCAAAACAGAAGCAGAAACTCGTAAAACCGAAAAGGAAATTCACCAGAGCCGTGACCAGAAACCAGCAGGACACGTCCACGGACGATCGGGAAGGACACAGAGCGTCCGAGCAGCACCGCTGCGCTCGGCCGCGGGCGGCGTCCACGCCCAGGACGTCCACCGAGATGACCCTGTTCGGGGACTAGAATGTAAAAGAAAAGAAATCACAGAAAGTGTGTCCCCTGAGAATTATGGAATTCATCTAGAGGGATGCATGAAAACTCCCAAACACTTGGAAAGCGACCCATTTCTAAATAACTATGGCTCCAAGGTATTTTGAACCGAATGAAAGTGAACACACAGCGAATCACCTCTGTGGGGAACAGCCGGGCAGCCCCTCGATGGATAATGTTTACACTAGAAAAAGTTTCGAAGAAGTCATCTGGGTTTCCACTTCATGCAACTCGAAAAAGAGAGAATAAATCCAGATCAAGGCGGAAGGCAGAAATCGTAACGAGGAAAAATCAATAGAACGACAGGGTTGAAGAACAGAGACGCCAGCGCAGCATCGGGAGTGAAGGGAGGGCCATCGCCAGACCCCACGTGCCCCACGTGCCCCACGTGCCCCACACGGAGAACGAGGGCAGCGTGCGAGCTCAGCTGCGCCCCAAGCCCGCGCTCGCCTGCTGGGGACAGCGCCCTTCAGAAGGGGGCGGGGGGCGGGGGGCGAGGGCGTCGTGGGGACAGAGTCTGACCCAGCAGAAGGCTGCCCTCGTGACAGGGAGAGACGCACAGGGCTCTGCCCGCGTGAAGGGGACCGTCGACAGGCCAGGGAGAGGCTGCCCCTGGCACCCGGCCCCGGCTCGCAGCCTCTGGGACCAGGCGAGGTGACTTTCTGTCACTTACGCCGCCCGCCTAGGGCATTTTGCTATGAGCAGACAAAGACAAACGCTGTCCCCACAGAGTCAACAGTTCAGATGGAATGGCCAGGTCCTTGACAGACAGAAACAAGGAAAACTCACTCGAGAAAGAATAGAGAGTCTGCTCGACTGTATACCTGCTCTGGCAATAAAACCACCTGGTAAATTCTACCAGTTTAAGCAATAAATAATATCAATTTTTGCAACCTCTGGCAGAAAATCTAAGATATAACTGAAAGTTGCCAGCTCATCACCCAGACCCCAGAAAGCAGAGCCGTTTCCAGAAGGGGGAACTCCAGACCGGCCGCACTCGTGAACCCTGACACAAGCCCTCGCCCAGATGTCAGCAAACGGGGCCCGGCCCCGCGCCACAGAGAGGGTGACGCACGGCGTCCGCGGCTGCGGCCACACGCAGAACTTCACGGCGTGACTCGCTATGTTAATAAACGAAAGAAAAAAGTACGCTCACCTCTAAAATGCAAAAACACATTGGACAAAATCCAAAAACTCATCAAAGTCGGGGTAGACAGGAGCTTAATTCACCCTGGAGAGGGCGCGTTCGAAAAGCCCGCAGCCGGCATCTCAGCCATCGGCCAGGGCCGAGCTCGCCCCAGAGGCGGGAGCCAGGCCCGGACACCCGCTCTCGCCCGGGGCGTGACACAGGCGCACAGGTCAGGGAGGGGACGCCCTCTGCCCGGACGCGGCCGTGGCCTCCAGCAGCCTTGCCGGGACATGATAACCAGCCACCGAGCCCGCGAGGCCCCAGGGAAAAGGCTGTGCTGGGCCCGGCCGGCAGCGCGGCGGCGCCCGCACGGCCATGGCGGGCTCCGGGTCCAGCGCAGCGCTCAGGGGTTTCCAGGGGTCTGACCTGTGTGCCACCGCGGCCCTGAAGGAGGTGACGGGGAAAGAAACTAGAAACCGATAGCAGAAATGTGTCCAAATGTAATGAAAACGGTGACCCACACGTGCCAGCAGGTCACTAACCAAACGCCCCTAGCTGGCGACAAACAGAATGACCATCAAAGCCACCGGGGAAAGCTGCCCCTGGGCACAGAGAAGCAAAGGTGAGAGTGGCCTCGCGGGAGCTGTGCCTGCCAGAGGACAGCGGAGCGCCTGGGGAGCACGGAGAGCAGCGCGGGGACCCGGACCCCACCCCGTGAAACAGCCTTCAAACACGGTGCTGCTGCCCTGACGGCCCCCAGACCCACAAGGTCACTGCGCTGACCTGCCCGGCAGGAAACGGCACCTTTGGGCCAACGGGAGCTGGCACCAGACGGGCCGTGTCCGGCCGCCCGTGTGGGACTCAGCGCGGAGCTGTGCTCGCTGTTAACGATCTTCAAAAGCTAGCTCTTAAAAGCCGTGATGACGGTGTGCTGTGGGGTGAGGATGAGACGTGTGGGCGCCACGGGCGTGGCAACCGTGACCCGAGGCCAGGTGGGACCACGCCGGGGACCCCACGCCAGCCGCAAGGTGGGTGGCGGCCCATGTCCCCATGCACGTGGGCGCTGGGCACCTCGGGCGCTGGGCACCTCAGGGCACTGGGCACCATGGCAGGGCAGCACTGGAGGACGTGCAGGCGTGTGGGGCTGAGCGCGGGGTGGGCCTCCCCTCCACGTGGCCCCCCAGGCACCCCGCGCACCCCAGCCCTCCACCGACCCGGCTGACACCGCTGCCCATTTATTCTCTCACATCACACAAAAAAGTGGGTTCAAAGCGCAGAAAGCTGACTTTGAAGTCCACGTGCTTGAGACACACACGCAGCACGTGTGGGGGTGCCTCGGCCTGGGGAGCAGTCGGTTTACAGGAAGCCGCTCCAGCCCACCTGACAGCCTACCACCTGTGCTGGCCGATGAATTAGCTGCACTCACTGTAACTTCTCCCCATTCCTGTAAAACATTTGAAGTTTTTCATAATAACAATTTTAAAAACATCAGAACAGACATGCGGAGGTGCCGATTTGCGAGCAGCGTGCCCAGGACCTTCTGCTCGACGCACGCAGCCGGGAGAACTGGGTGTCCACGCGCCAGAGCATGGAGGTGGACCCCTGCCTCACGCCACGTGAGAAACCTTAACCGAAATTAGTTAAAAGACCCACACGCAAGAGTTAAAACTATAAAACTCTTAAAGAAAACACAGGGCTGGATCTTCCTGGCCTGAAACTTGGCAATGGATCCTCAGATATGTTTCCAAAAGCGCAGGTAAGAAAGAAAAAGCAGATAACTGGACTTGATCGGAATTAGAAACCTGTGCTTCGAAGGGCACGACCGGAGGAGCGAAGGCGCCCTGCTGGGGGGGGGGGGACCTGCCGGTCACGGGAGCCGCAGGGGCTGGCGTCCAGACCCAGCGCTGCGCTGACAACACAGAGCCAGTGGCTCGATGTAAAAACGGGCAAACAGCTTGAATAGACGTTTTCCCGAGAAACGGTCAACAAACAGGTGGAACCATGCCAGACATCGTCAGTCTCCGGGGGGCTGTAAATCGGAGCCCCCCTGAGATGGCTCTCGACACCCACTGGGATGGTGACGTCGGCCACATGGGGCACACGCGTGGGACGCCGAGACGGGGCCCTTCGTGACTGGCTGGTGGGAAGGCACAACGGTGTGGCAGGGCCTCAGAAGGCACAGAACCGGGGGTGACCCGCAGCCCCTCCCCGGCCGAGCCCGAGGGAGCGAAGCGTCGGGCGACGCCGACGCCCGGGTGCCAGCGGCCCAGGCCCAGAGCCAGCCAGCGTCAGCCGGCGGGTGGAACGCCACGCAGCCGGGAAGGCGCGTGAGCCGGGGACACCGAAGGCTCCTGGTGACCCCGAGAGCGTGGGACACTCAGAACAGCGAGTGCAGAGACGGAAAGTGGCTGCGTCTCGCCAGGGCCCGAGGGAGGGCTGGGGGGTGGCGGCGACGGGGACGGAGCTTCCGTGTGGGGCGAAGGAAATGTCTGGAATCAGACAGAGGCGGGGGTTGCACAACTTTGGCAAAACACTAAGGAAATGCCACCGAACGGTACATGTTAAGTGGTTCATTTTGTGTCATGAGGGTTCCACCTCCATAAAAAACGCAGAGCACAGACTGATCCGCCGCCGTGAGTGGGAATGCTGGAGCGGTGAGGACAGGAGCCGGGGAGGCGCTGCGGGCGGGGGGCCCACGGCGCTCTGGGGCTGACCGTGAGGATGCCGCGGGGACAGGGACAGGGGCCGGGTGGCCGGATGCTTCCAGAGGGCCAGCCTTCCCAGCCGTGCCCCGTGCGGGGCCGCAGGCCAGGTCAGCCCTGGCGGCCGGAGGCCTGTGTGCATGACGGTCACTGAGCAGCAAGGCCTCTCAGCCGAGTCCCGAGCTGCACCCAGGGGTTTAGGGAGAGCAGGCCGCCGAGGTCTCCCTAAACCCCCAGAGGGGCCGGCTGCAGCCACCCACCCAGACACCCATCAAGGTCAAAGGCAAAGGGTCGGCTGGCCTGCACCAGCCCCTGGAGACCCCAGCCCCAGGGAACCCCGGCCCCATCACCACCGTTCCCCAAATGAGCCCCAAGCCTCGGAGCAGGGATGGTGTGGGGTGGGGGACCACTGGAGGATGAGGAGGGGCCAGGGGACACTCGGGGAGGGGTGACCTCTCACTCTCCATCCCAAACGCCCCTCGCCACAGCAGGAGCTGAGATGGGATCCAGGCTCATCCAGTGAGCCCGCCCCACGGTGGGCCCCCCGACCCCCCACAAGGCCACAGCGTCCCTGGGCATGTCCAGGTCAGAGCTTGAACAGCCCGGACATGCAGGTTATGGCGTCCAGGGCCAGCTGTGACCGCAGGCCAGACACCGTGCACGCAGCAGGCAGGTGCTGTGTGGGGTCTGCGCTGCCTTCCTCAGAGTCCATGCGTGCTCCCCAGAGAGATGGAGCCTCCCGCACAGACCGGTGAGCCCCACGGAGCCGCGTCCCCACAGACCTGTGAGGCAGGCCGGGGTCGCAGGCCTGAACCAGCTTCCTCCTCGGCCAAAGGCGGCAGGGAACTGTCCCCACGAGGCTCCTGTGGCCTGTGGCTGCCAGCGACCAGGGCAGCACAGGGTGGGGCCACGTGGAGGTCTGGGTGCCCCACGAAGAACACGCGGGGGTCGGGGGGGTCCCCTCCGGCTCTGAGCCGTGTCAGAGACCTCCACCGAGCTCCCCTCCTGTCGGTCTCAATGACTGTCCAGCTCAGGACACAGGGAAGCGACGAGTAAGACCCCTCCCCACACAGCACCCCCCAGGGCGTGCAGCACCCCAGGCCGAGCCCGGAAGGGAACCATGGGTCTGAGTCCAACCCCACCCGTCAACGCCTAGAAGTCCTCCTCCCAAAGGGAGTGACCGCCAGCCTCTGGGGGCCGCAGGGCACAGCCCAGCCCCCCACACGCAGGACACACACAGCCCAGCCCCCACACCCAGGCCGCGCCTCCCGCCGGCCGCTCACCTGGCCACCACCTGTGGGCACGGTCGCACATCACCCAAGGGTCCCCTCCACCCAGGGGCCTGCAGAGGCCAGGCCTGAGGCCCTAACGGCTGACGGGGGACAGGGGCCAGCCAGGCTCGGGAGCCGCCTCTGCTAGAGGCCACCTGGAGTGTCCCCAGTGGGGACACTCACTACTGTCCTGTACCCAGAGCCTGGGGACAGAGGCCGGGGGCCACACTCACGCACAGGGACTGCAGGAGCCACAGAGGCCAAGCCACAGAGGACACGGGTGGCCACTGCTTCCGGGGGCCGGTATCCGCAGGGCGGACCGCACCTACCCCTTCCGGTGGGTCGCCGCAGCGGCACCGGCAGTGCAGGTCCCCAGGGGTCCGTGCCACTCGCAAAGTAGCCCCCATCTGGGCTCTCCAGCCACTCAGAGCAAGGCTTTAGGAAAAACTTTCTTGGAACCGGTTTCACTGAAACCGAGGGAATTCCTGGATCATGCTCGCCCCCGCCCCACCCGAGTCGGGGGAGCCGCTGCCTCGGCGGCCCCCGGGGGCGGGGGCGGTTCAGAGCCCCCCCCCGCCTGGCCCTAAACATTTTCTGAAAGACGCGGCTCAGCGCGAAGGGGCTTAGACGACTCGCGCCGCGGGCGCGCCCCGGGCGGGAGCCTCAGCGCGCGGCGGGGACGGGGACGGGACGACGCTGCGGGAGACAGCGAGGGGCCGCGGGGCCGCGGGGCCGAGGGGCCGGCTCCGCCCGCAAGCCCCGCTTTATTTTCAAGCGAGAAGCTGCCCCTTGGACCCCGGGGCCTGGCGACGCGGGGATGGGTGGGAGGAGGACGCCCCCCGGTGCGCCGCGCGAGGCGGGCACCCGGTCACTTACCGCCGGCTCGGGGGAGGCTCAGGCGCGCGCGGGAGCGGCTGTGCGGGGAGGAGCTCGCGCATCGCGGGGACCCGGGGCCGCCGCGGCCGCGGGAGGACGGCCCCACCCCCGCACGCGAGCCCGCCCCGCCCCGGAGCCGCCGGGGAGGGAGGCGACAGGGGGCGCGCGCGCACCCCGCCCCGCGCGGGTCCAGCCGGCCCGCGTGCGCCTCGGGGCGGCCGCGCCCTGCGCCCCGCGCCCCCGGGGCCGCCCTCGGAAACTGTCCGCGCCCCTCGAGGCGCTGTGCTCCCCGCAGCCCGCGCCCCGCGCCCCGCGCACCTGCGCCCGCGTCGCTGGGCGCGCACCTGCCCGCCCGGGTGCAGAGGGCAAGGCCGCGCTCGCCCGGCCGCAGGGTCCGACCCGACAGGTAAGGCGAGCGCGGCGCGCCCCGCGCCGCCTGCGTCGGGGGCTTGTGAGAATCTCAGGGTCTGCGAACGATAGACCCGTGATGTGCCTTTGACCCCGAACTGCCAGGGACCGCCGCGGCCTGTGCGGCGTCGCCGCCCGGGACGTTTCAGGTCCCGCCGGGCGAGTGCGCGGCGGAGCGCGCGGTCCTCAGTCGCCTGTCCTCGCGGGGCCTCGGGCAGGGTCCCTGCCGCCCCCGCGGGCGCGCGCCCTCCTCTCCTCCGCTCTCCAGCCCGCGCTCCCCGCGCGGCTCCCCGCGGTCCTGGCGGGGCCGCCTGACCTTCACCACCCCCACCCTCCCCCGCTCGGGCCCCGCGTCCCCCCCGGGGCCCCTGAGACACCCTGCCATCCCTGCGCAACGTCCCAGGGGCCCAGAGCCCCCGGCCCGCTGTGGCGCCACCGCGGCCACCCTGCCCGCCCCGGGTCGCCTCCCTCCCTGTCTCCCGGTCCCTCCGTGGCTCTCCGCCCGCCCCGCAGCGCCCGCCACCGGCCCCGCAGCGCCCGCCACCGACCCCGCGCGCTGCCTGCCCCGCAGCGGCTTCGGTTTCACCCCTGCCCGAAGGGCGCAGCCCAAGATGTCATCCAGGCCCCCAGCAGGCTCTGAGCAAAATGCCCCTCCCCAGAAGGCACCAACCTCCTTCCCCCGGCCTCGCTCTGATGAGCCAGCGCCTTGGGCCCTGGTACTTGCTGTCCCCTTAGGACAACGCTCTTCTCCAGGTCCTGTTCCCGCGTCCTCAGAGAGACCACCCCCCGCACACGGAAGGCGCCACTGTCCTCCGTCTGCTGCCCCTGCTGTTCCCGCAGCGCGCCCGCATCGCAGCAGGTGCCTCTCTCCTCCCGCGCCCGACTGACAGGTCCGCGCCTGACTGACAGGTCCGCGCCCGACTGGCAGGTCGGCGTCTGACTGACAGGTCCGCGCCGGCTCCGCGCCCGGCTTCGCCGCTGCGGAGCCGGGGCTGAAAGTCTGGGCCGAGGACACGGCTTTACATCATTTTTGACACGGAACAAGGCGCAGCTACGTTGCCGCCCGTTGATCCAACTTTCGTAAAGCGCAGGATACACAGAAAAGCGGGGTGGGTACCAGGTTTTTATATTTTGAAAACTTTTTGCAGTTCCTGAACGATTTTGCGAGGAGCACGGGGTGCGTTTGTGCCTTTTTTGTAGTTTCTTCTTTTGGTTAAAGGAAATATGGAAGCGCATTAGCTCACGTCCCGTATGCGTATGATACTGGGGTACCTCTTGGGTCTGCCCAGGAAGCTCAGGCCTGTGGGGGGCCTGGGACCCAGGAATGTGGGTGGGGCCACCTGGGCGGCCACCCAGAGGGTTTGGAGCTTTGTAGTGAGAGCTGCACTCCCCTGCCTGGGAAGACAGCACCCCGTAACTCGGGGGAGCCCCACACGCCTTGCTGTGCAGGCGCCAGTCTCACCCAGCCACCCCGTCAGCCAGGGACTCCACAGGGGCCCCTGCCCGGGGCAGGACAGGGACAGGAGGAGCCATGCAGCCCGAGGTGCAGAAGTGTCTGCCTCCCCCCCTTCCCTCAGATGGCCCTGGATGGGCACAGGCCACCCGCCTCCGTCACCCCCTGGGCACGCCCCCGAAACAGAGCCTCGGGCAGTCAGGGACGGAGCAGAAACAGGCTGGCCGTCCTCGGGGAGGCCACCCGCCCTGCAGTCCTGGGGCCTCGGGGAGAGGTGCCTTTTCTGGAGCCTCTGGCACCCACCAGGGCAAGGTGGGTCCCCACCCCCAGGCAGTGTCCCCAGGGGCTCAGCGGTCACATCTCCCCTTGGCAACTTCAGTTCACACAACTGTTCGCAGTAACATCCAGGTGTCACCGAGACCTTCGTCACTGACCGCCCCCGTCCCCACCAGCGGGACTCACCCCGAACCGCAGCCCAGAGGCCCTGATCTGAGGCCCCCCAGCAAACGCCCGCACCCACAGGCTCTGCGTAGCCGAGTCCTCCCGTCCCCACCAGCTGGGGACAAGGCCCTCTTGCCCGGGTTACGTCCTCCCAGGGATGAGAGCTGGGGAAAGAGGAGAGCCAAGGAGCCACCCTCCCTCCCACATCTGTGTCCTGACGTGGCTGTCCCAGCGAGAGATGGTGGGTGATGTGACAGCTACATGAGCGTGACAGCCAGAAGCCTGGCACTGCAGCGGGTGCTCAAGGCCACTTCAGGGCCGTGAAGCTGCTCTGGCCAGCCGGCTGCAGCCGTCCTGCGGGCCAGCGGAGGGAGACCGTGGCTCTTGCTCCACAGGTGAGAAGCTCCCAGCTCGGCCACACCCTCCGGCCCCCAGACACAGGCTGGCAGACGGGGTGTGCTAACCTCCCCCCTGCAGCCAGGCGGCACCCAGCCCGGGGCGCGCTGCCCCCCGCAGCCAGGCGGCACCCAGCCCGGGGCGCGCTGCCCCCCGCAGCCAGGCGGCACCCAGCCCGGGGCGCGCTGCCCCCCGCAGCCAGGCGGCACCCAGCCCGGGGCGCGCTGCCCCCCGCAGCCAGGCGGCACCCAGCCCAGGGCGCACTGCCTGCACCCCCGCAGCCAGGTGGCACCCAGCCCGGGGCGCGCTGACCCCACAGCCAGGCAGCACCCAGCCCCGGCGCCCGGAGGCTCCAGAGTCGGCCTCGTCCAGCGCTGGGGCGGCCCTTGGCCTCAGCTGCGTTCTCTCCCACGCCTCTTCCTGGAGGCCGAGAAGGACCTGGAGCCTTTTGTCAGGAGCTGCTGAGCTCCCTGCTGTTGTCACTGCGGGCTGACCTTTGTCACTGCGGTCCCCTCTCCCCTCTGCCTCAGCTGCATCTGACAGCCAGGAAGGGCTTCCTGCTCTTGGGGCGTCAGTGCCTGCGCCCCGTGCAAGGGACCCAGGGGTCCGGCTGCAGGTGGGGCCCCCCAGGAACCCCGACAGAGGCCGCGGGAAGGGGCAGGGCCACGCAGCGTTCGGGGGTCCCCTGGACCCTGCGCAGATGAGGGTGAGGGGGTGAAACAGCCTCTGGGAGTGGGCCGGGCTGATGAGCCCCCGCCTCTCAGCGCCCCGCCTCTGCCAGGCGTGTCCTGGGCCCTGTTAGCTGCGAGCCTCCAGCGTCCCCGCCTGGGGTGGACGCCCAGGGTCTCCCCCAACACGTCCGGTGGGGAAGCCCCACGGGAGTGGGCTGCTGAAGAGGGCACAGCAGAGGGCCTGCAGGGTGCGCAGGGGCCGTGCCCTCTGACTGGGTGCTCTTCACCCCACTCTCCGCCTGTCCTCCCCGCAGCTCAAAGGGGTTTGTCTGGCAGAGGCCACCCTTATGCCCCACGCCACCTGGTCTGGGTTTATGGTGCAGGGCAGGGCAGCGTCATCCACCTGTTGCCCCTACAGCCCCACAGCCCGCAGGAGGAGGGGAGGGGAGG
>PVKZ01008995.1:0-12960 GCA_004027375.1 Macroglossus sobrinus
TGGTTGGCAGGCAGGCAGGTAACAGGCAGGCAGGCAGGCAGTTGGGTAGGTAGGTGGAGGGCAGGTGGGTAGGTGGCAAGGGGCCGAGGCGAAGTACCTTGGTTGACGTGTAGATGTTGGCACCCTTTTCCAGGAGCAAGGTGACCATGTCTGAGTGGCCCTCCTGGGACGCCAGGTGGAGCGGGGTCACGCCCTGCTTGGTCACGGCGTCCGCCTCCGCCCCGTAGCCCAGCAGCGTGGCCGCTATCTGCATCTGGTTCTTCTTGGCGGCGATGTGCAGCGGGGTGTAGCCGTTCTGCAAAGCCCGGGAAGGAGGCCGCGCGCTGTGAGCCCTGCAGGGGCCTCGGGCGCCTCCCTGAAGGAGATGAGCCCGTCTCCCCCACGGGCGTGCTAAAAGGGGGTCTGTGGTAGATCCAGATTCTTCCCGCCGCGCGTGTGCCTGCAGCGACACCCAAATCTCTGTAGCCCCTGTCGCCGGGTACCCCATGTCTCCTGTGAGATGGGTATGAACCCGCACCCTCCAGGCTCCTCCGCTCTGGGGCCCTCCCTGCGGCCGCCTCCGCCCCAGGCGGCCTTCCCTCCCGCGCCTCCCCGACGGGCCCCGTTCCCAGACGCCCTGCCCTGACGCTAGTGTGACAACTCTGCTCTGAAACTGTGCGACAGAACCGAATGCCGCGCTTCAGACGCGGTGAGTCCCAGGCCCGCCGTCCCCCGAAGCCTCTACAGGACGAGCTGGCGCGGGCCAGGCCGCGTGGGTCAGGCCGCGTGGGTCCACCACACCCACGGGCTGGGCCGCGGGCCGCCCGTGAGCATCCTCACCTTGGCGGTGGCGTGCGGGGACGCGCCCTTCTCCAGCAGCAGCAGCGCCACCTTCTGGTTGTCGTAGTGCGCGGCCACGTGGAGCGGGGTCAGCCCGTTCTGTGGAGGGGGTAGTGCAGGTTCCAGCACTGAGCGAGCGTTGGCGGCCCTCAAGCCACCAGAGTGGATGGCAAGGGACACCGGTTTTAAGCCCAAGTTAACGAGTTAATGGGGTCGCTGGGAACAAACGCATCCAAGCACACGGACACCTAACGGTCACGTATCAGAAACCTCGCTGACCCTGAAAGGACCCGGCTGAGGCCACGGTGCGTGAGGCCACGAACGAAAGTCACGCTAAGTCGCAGGGGCCCCTCCTCGTGTGAGAGCGCCTGGGCCTGCTGTGGCGGCGCGGCCAGCACCTCTGAGCCAGTGCACACACGGGGACGGGGGACAGGGGACGGGGGACAGGGGACAGGGGACAGGGGACAGGTCACAGGCTGACGCCTCCCTCGCTCTGGCCACTGCTTCCCCCACGGCCGGGCCACACGCGCCGCTCGGCGCCGAGCGCGGGTACCTTTCCCGCGGAGTCCGCGGCCGCGCGCCGCTGCAGGAGCAGCTTCGCCACATCCAGGCTTCCGTACTTGGCGGCCACGTGGAGGGGAGTGAAGCCCTTCTGAAAGACGAGGGGACAGAAAACGCAGGGCTTGTGTCTGTGGCCACGAACGAAACCATTTTTATTTGTCCACGGAGCTATTCGGGGAAAATACTGGAAGCGTTACATCTGTCGGCCATAAACAGGGACTGAGACAAAGAATGAAATTCAACATCGAGACTTTGGCTTGATGATACACTGAACAGAAGAAATCAGATGTTAAGGGCTTGGAGACCGAAATGGGACTTTGTCAGTGGGGTTCACAAAAGCCGCTAGCGTCAGTGAAATGGCTCCGATTTGTGGGGGGAAAAAAACAGCCTTTTCTTGCCTCTAAAATTAGTAGGATTGAGACAACAGCCGCCTTCTCCCCAACCCTTCTCTTCCTCTCTATCCTTTTTATAAGCCCCGAACTCCAAATTTCTTCGTGAAATTGTAGGATATTTCAGTGGCCGTGGTAAAATAGATATATATGTATATATATATTTTTAATGGTTCAGGTGATTTGTATTTTTGCAGAAATAACCGGACAAATGTCAGCGGAACAGAACGTGCTCGTCGTGGAAAAGCACCTCCGGCCCGCCGGCTAGCCCTCCCGCACAAGGGCCCGGCCGGGAAAAGCCCGGTTCTCTCGTCAAAGGCCCCGAGTCGGGCACGAGCTTGAGCCGCCTGTCCCCAGACTGACACGCCCGACATTAACGGTGTCTGAAAGGCTGCTCTCCCACGCGCCTCGCGTGCAGGTTCAGCATCTCGTGTGCTGACGCGGGCCAGGCTCTGGAATGCGCTCTGGGCCACACATACTCGAGTCTCAGGACGGCCTGGTCCTCCACCGTGACCTCCGCTCCTCCCCTCGGCCAGAGCGTCTCTCGGCAGGACCGTGGGGCGGGGGGCAGGGGGAGCGAATGCCCGGGAGGACTGTGAGCGTGTGTGTGAGTGTGAGTGTGTGTGTGTGAGAGTGTGTGAGTGTGAGTGTGTGTGTGTGAGCATGTGTGTGTGTGTGAGTGTGTGTGAGTGTGAGTATGTGTGAGCGTGTGCGTGAGCGTGTGTGTGAGTGTGTGTGTGTGTGAGTGTGTGTGAGTGTGTGTGCGCACGCCCGCCTTGGGCTGGGACAGCACTGCCCTTTCACACACATTTTCCACTGGGATGTCATTTTCCTCTGTGCTTCTCTGTGAACATTGGGTGCTCACGACCCCTTGGCGGAGCGCGAACCCTGCTTGTTCCAAGTGTGGCATAAACAGCATCGCCTTGCTCTTGCACAAGTCGGTTTCAACGACGGTTGCTGTTAACACTCTCCTCCCTGCATTCGGGGCGCACAAAGACTGCGCGACGCCCAGGACGGGGCTGAGACACCCCGTGGGGCGGGGAAGAGGAAATAGATGCCTTACCCTCAGACCTGTGGGACAGGGACCCGGCCCCTTCTTCATTTGGGAAACTACCTTTAGACGCCCCACACACAGAGCCGCCGACCGGGGCGGTTCTCTCTCCCTCGTGCTCAGACTAGTTCCCTGCTTTCTGCCTCTTGGGAGCACGCCAGGTTTGACGATGGAAAGGGCGGGAAGGCAGCCCCGCTTTGCGGACACCGCGCTAGAGACGGCGCTGGCGTGGATCGGGAGAACAAATGCGGCACCCCTACCGCAGATAGGACGTGGGGTGTCACGGTCCCCTTTCGTCACCCAGAGGACAGAGCTAACGTCTCCGAGAGGAGGAAGCCGGAGGCCGGAGACGGACCCGCAGCCTCCACAGCGGGGCAGGGGGCAGGGGGCAGGGACCCCAACGCGGGCCTCCCCTCCGCCCGGGGTCGCGAGGCCGCCGCTCACCTTGGTGGCCAGGGAGTGGGCAGCGCCCGCCTCCAGGAGCACGGACGCCACGTCCACCTGGCCCTCCCTGGCGGAGATGTGCAGGGGCGTGTAGCCGTTCGTGGTGGCCGCGTCGGGGTGGGCCATGTGCTGCAGGAGCAGCTGGACGATCTCCGTCTTGCCCAGGCGGGAGGCGATGTGCAGCGGTGTCTGCTCCTCCTGCAACGTAAGCCGGCCCAGCGTCGGCGCCGGGCGCAGCGGACGCCCCGGCCGCGCGCGCTCGGGCCGCGGGGCGTCTGCTTGGGACGTCCAGGACCCCCACGCGAAGGGCCCTGCCCCTGCCCTGGCCGCGCCCATGCTCCATTCTGCTATCGGGGGGGCCTGTTTGGCTACAACACCCTCCCCGGACTTCCTGAAGGTTCGAACTTTAGAGCTCGGTCGCTGTTTCCTAAGCCCACCAAAATGTTTCCCGTCTCATTACAAGATACTCGTGTATGCTTGAACACGAACTACCCCGTGCTTCTCCACGGGACAGAAATCTGGGCCAGAGGTCCCCAGACCTGCATTCTCTTCCCAAAGCTCTGAGAGACAGCCCTCGTTCTGGGAACTGAATCAAGAGACACATAGTGCAGGACGCCGGGCGAGCTTTGCTCTTGCTCCACTCGGCGAGCCGAGGGGACAAAGGCACGCGTTTCCTCGGGGAGAGGCTGCGGATAAAGGTGACATTGTCCTCCGGTTTTGATCAGCGTTCTCGGAAACGCTGCGGGTGGGCCTGGGACTCGCATCCGGAGACGGAAAGGAACCGTGGCGAGAAGGAAGCGGGTTGACTGTCAGCCAAGTGCTTTCATTTGAAGACACGGAGAGGACGTAGCCGGTGTGGGGGACGGTGAGGCCATGTTTGGGGGGCTCAGGAAAGCACCTGACTCTCACGTGCACTCAGGAAAACTACTTCAGTGGTAAGACAACCAGACCGAACCAGTCTCTTGTTAAACAAAAAAAAAAATTGTGTGACGCTCAGTGATGAAGAGAGGGCTCGGTTCACGCTCGGCCCAAGGGCACGGCCGTGGACAGCAGAGGCCGGCACGCCCAGGGGTCCGGCCGCTCAGGGGCGATGCCACAGAGCAGGCCACCGCCGCCCAGATGCACGCAGCGCGGCGGCGGCGTCAGAGACACCGCGAGAGGAAGTGATGGAACGCACTGTGCGGATTCCAGGGTGGCGAGAAGTAAAAATAAATAACAACGATACAATTGCTTCAGTAACAGAACTGGAATTTGTGGAAATCTGTCACACATAAGCTCCTTCGTGCGTGACGCACACGCGCTCCTGCTAGCGGACGCCAAAGGCAGGCGCGACGTGCGTGATCAGACCCTTTGCCAAAGGACAGAGGTTGGGAGGGGCTCGGTGAGCTCCCCAGGGGGGTCCAAGGTCGCCCGGCCACTAGACGAGGACTGGAATGCAGGCCGTGGACCCTGAGGACACGATTGTGCCCGTAAGAAGATGAACAGGACGAGTGACACTCAACAAGGAAGCAGACTGACACCACTGGAGGTGACACGACATCCTCTGAAATTCAGAGGAGGAAGCAGAGAAATGGGAAGAATTAACCAGTACAAAAACAAATGGACAGCAAAACAAACAAACAAACAAACAGAGAACTTGAGAACAACGCTTCCAGCTCTCCTTTCTTGGACTTCTGCCTGCAGAACCTGACCCAGGGGTTGGGGCAATGATGACCCCTGACCCCAAGCCGAGAAGTGGCCACGGCCTGACTGGTGGTGGCCAAGCGCCTGGTTCAAGACCCACTGCTGTCCGTGGCACCAGGTCCCTTGTCTTTAAAATGAAAAATCAAGCAACCAGCTGTCCTGCAGCGGAGGAGGGGAGAACACGCGGACGGGGGACACGCGGACGGGGGACCAGCCCCCCGACCTGTGCCGGGGATCTGCGCCCGCCGAGGGTGAGGGCGACTCCTTCCTGGCCCAGCTGCCCAAGCGGAACTTGTCGCCCCATGGATGGGCCACGAATGGGCACAGAGCACAGGCCAGGTACAATCTCCCGGCCATTGAGATGGGCTCAGGTGGGGGACACGGCCATTCGTGCGGATGGAGGGAGGGCTCTGTTCATGCTGAAGTGGGTGGGACACGGCCAGTGACAGGCTGGGACCTGGGACGAGACACAGGGTGTCTCCTTGCCCCTTCAGCTCTGGCCGCAGGCAGGTCACACGGTCCTGAATTGAAGGCCCCTGAGCCGCCCTACAACACAGGGTCGCTCTGTCATTAAATACAACCACCCCTATGAAAATGCGCCTGGCTTACAAACCTGTGCACAAACTCTAACGAAATCAAAGAGTTCCAGGGAATAGCAAAGGGCTCCAGGAAAATGACAGCCCTCGGGGAAAGGAAGGGCCCAAGATCCCCGCGGCTACTCCCTGTGACCCTGTGGGAAACAGGATTCAACCCCGCCCAGGGCCCCTCAGCAGGCGGCCCGATGCACGAGCGCTGTGGGTTCCATCACCGCGCAGGCTACGGCAGTTCTGGCGTCCCGTCAGAGGGACGCCACGGGAGCCGGGAGCTGAGACACAGATGGACGAAGGGTGACGCGACACTGATGCTCAAACGAGGAGGAATGACAATCAAAGATGTCTCTTGTAAAGATGCTGAGATGCAGAGCATGGGACTGAACGCAGCTGTGAGAGAGTCAGACCACAGGACTGCTGGATTCGTGTGGAAAGTAAACACGCGCATCCACGTTATAGTACGTAAGGAGTCTGGAGCCCGTGGGTTCTGGAGAAAGGGTTTCCAGTGGTACCCAAACGGGTGTAAGGCAATAATGCTAGGTTAAATCGATAACAGAAGAAAATTATCAAAGATATATGAAAACGAGCCGATGTCCATTAAAAACAGAATAGAAAATAAAATTAAAAATTGGATAGAGAAAAAGTGTTAAGTGGTTTTGAGAAATAAATGGGAAACGCTTTGGCCCTTAAACATGGATTCCAAGTATCCATCAAGAACATCGCCACAATTTCTGGCAGAAATCCTGAAGTTCGTGACGCTCAGGATGCAGCGACCGGACGTAAAATTTTCTTTAAAAACAGCCGGACGCCAGGGACCCTGACAGGAGTGGCACGGGGCGGAGCACAGAGGGTCCTGGGCCGCGGGACTGCTCTGACGCCACGGCGACGGACACTGCCCAGTCCCGCGGCATGTCCGACACCGAGAGTGGGCGGTGACGTGCCCTGCGGACCGAGGCTGATGGCGCGTCCACCGTGGGTTCCCCGGCTGTGACAGACGCACCACCTAGTGGTGGCCAAAGATGATGGGGGGAGCGTGGGGCGGGGGGACAGGGGGCGTGTGGGAAATCTCCATACCCCCTCTTAACGTGCTGTGAGCCTGAAGCTGCTCTAAAGATAGTCTTTATGGAAACACAGACGAACACAAAATGAGGAACATGTCAAGGCAGGGAAGGATATGCCTTGAATGACAAAAGCTCTAAATATTTAAGAACATAAAACACCGATGATGATGACTAATAACCAGAAATGACGCTCCCTGTACAGTGGACAGAAAGGTGACAAAATCGGAACAGGTCAAAGCGATGCAAGGCTGCCCGGGTATCACTGGATTCTGTGGAGAAAACGCTCCGGAAGTCTTAGCGCCAGGGACGCAGAGACGGCCTGGGAAGGAGCTTCAGGGTTTCTGAGTCCGACCCTCACACGTAGGGGACGAAGACCTGGGCGCGAGGGGCCGTGATAGCAGCTGCAGCCGGGCGACGGCGTGCCAACCATGGAGCTTGGCTGAGCTGAAGCGAGCTCTGGCTTAGGCGTGTCAGCCTCTGCGGGAGAAAGAGTTTAAATGCTCCCCAAGAATCCCCAAGACGCGCGTGCCCGAGTCAACGGGCTACGAGACGCAGCAAACTGGTGAAAATTACCGGTGTATTCAGTGGAAAGAAAGAACATCAAGAAAAGGTGCTTGGATGTGAAGCTTTTTTAAAAAAGGAGAGGAAAAAGAAGGAAGCCATCGGGAACAGGAACACCAAGGACGCGAACACCCAAGGGCTTTGCAAGGCCAGGAGGGGGTGTGGGGGGGGGGGCTGCAGGGCCTCAGAGAGAGGAGGGGCAGAGCTGACCGCGGGGAGGGGCGCGGAACAGCGACGAGAACACGTCAGGACTTCGCGCATCGGTTTAAGATGCTAGGACGGGCTGTCGGTGGAGATCTGGCTTGGAATGAATGCATGTGACACGCACGGTGTGCGCGGGACACGGGCAGAACTACAGAGATCACGACACTAAAGAGATACACGTGAACGTCCTTTCCCAGGCAACCAAGCATTGAAATGTCCGTCAACGCTGCTCAATTGCACGTGTCTCCAAATGTTGATGTTCCCGAAACTGGGGCGCGCTCCCCTTCGGCCCGAGAAGCGGGCCCCGAGCCGAGCTCGGGGCCAGGCCGCCGGCAGCTCGGGGGCACGAACGCCCTCTCGGCAGGCGGCCCCCACGCGGCGAGGGGCGCGGGGCGCGGGGCGCGGGGCGCGGCACCTACCCTGGCTCTGGCGTCGACGAGGGCGCCGTTCCGCAGAAGGCAGCGGACCACCTCCACCTGCCCGGCCCGGGCGGCCATGTGCAGCGCCGTCTCCCCGCGCTGCGGACACAAAGCGGGGAGCGCCCGTGAGCCCCCGGCTCCGGCTGGGGGACGCCACGGCGCCTGTTCCCGAAGTGCACAGCGAGCGTGCCAGGGGTTCCGCGAGCCCGAGAAAAGGCGTGCGTGTTCCACTGTTATTCAGTCTGGGAAACTGAGTTCTGCATCGTCCCCATCTCCGTGAGGGTAAAGCGGACCTGATTTCTTCTCGGCCCACGACAAACAGCTGGACTTACCCCGAACACCCAGGACACCCCGGGCCGGACGCTGTGACGGACCCGGTGGAGCCTACACTGGTTGTCGTGGTGTGAAGGCCTCTCTCTCTCTCTTTAATCTAGAATCTGTCATTGTCACTCTCCGCTACGTGACTGCAACGCGATCTCACTTTACTGAGGTCTAGATGCTGCAGAAGGCCACGCCGCCTGCACCGCACCCCAAGGTGCAGGCTTGCTTCCTTCTCAGAACTCGAAATTTCTTTCTGAAATGAACTATCACCGTGTGTCTGATTTGTCTCTGTGCTAGGAGACCAGACAGTGACTGTTTGTCATGACACCTGCCTGTGCAGGAGGTCCCCTGCTTATCACCGACGAGCATACTGAACGGTGGCTGTTTGGAAAAACCGTGGGGAGATGAGTAAAGCCACCGCCAGCGGTGAAGTGGCACGCGGTCGTGCGGTCACTTCTCAGGTGGCCGTGTGCCCATCAGGGCGCCACCCTTCTCAGGAAACGGCAGCATAGGCCGCAGCACGAGGGTGATGGTCACACGTAAGAGAAGTTTCTTTATGAGGAGCTGTGAATGACTGATTCTAAAAACCAGGTTTGGGGAGATTTCTTAAAGTCAGCACATATTCGAACAGATGTCGTTCTGAACAAGAGAGACGTTCATTCTTTTGAATGATTTTACAGTTCTAAAGGACTCAGAGACCGGATGAAAGCTTATTACTTTTATTCACCTCAACTGCTCTAGCAAACAAGGCTGATTTCAACGGAGTAAAGTAAACCGCTCTAAATAAACTCAACTCTTGGGCTGGTTGTGGTGACGGGATACTTCTGACATAATTTCTTCCGGACCCTTGCACAAGGGTCCATTCAGCTGCAGCCCCCCCCCCCCCAGTATTCAGAGACCCCACTGCTAATAAAGGAATGAGAAGTTCATTCCAAAGGGGTTGACTCTGAAAGCATTAGCCCGGATGTTTCTCTAAGTTTCTTTTACTGATGATTCATTTATCCTTCAACGGCCTTGTTCTCTGATGACGTCATGTGACTTTTGTCCAGGACGTGTATCCGGAGTGTGCCGCCTTACAGAACGACTCACCATGGGAACAGCAACGTCCGTCAGACCTCTAGGTCTAGTAAAAGTATAGCAGTTTTACTAACTTGGGCAGAAATAAAGACAAAAGTGAATTTCCCTAACAGAAGTCACGTCCATGGCCTCAGGAGCACACACTCGGTGACGAGCTCACGCGTCCGCCCCACCAGCCCAGCCCCGTCAGTGAAACGTTCCCCACGTTAGCCTCACTCTTTCCAGTCTCCTGACTTTATGCTTAAAATTATTTTTATGGTCTTTGCACATTTGAAATAGGTGTTACACATAAACCTAAAGTGTTAATGGTTATGTTCAGAGCCGCCCGGCCCCTCCCGTGTGTCGGGGTCTGGCTTGACCCCCCGCTTCCTGGCCTGGGGCACCCCCCTCGCCGTGCGTGGCCCTCGGCCGTGTGTGTTACGTCACCCTTGTTCACACGTGACTAGAAAGAGGGCGCACACGGTTTGACTCAGCAACGTCCCCTTCGTGGCGGCTGGGCCGCTCATCCTAATCCACACCCTCGCTTGCCTTTCCTTAAACTAACCGACTTCTAGGATCAGGAGGGAACCTGAAACGTGGTATGAGGTGTGAGGCTCGCCAGGAATGCGCTGGCACCGCCCAAGGGACTCTGGACAGGCCCAGGCTGCTTGGTCCCCGTCCCCACGGTGGCGGCGGCTCGGCCTTCTGGGTTCTGGAGGCCGCCGTGGGCTGTGCGGTGCTCACACCCACGCGACAGGCCAGCGCCTCACTGCGGGGAGCTGAGGCAGAAGCAGGGCGGGCGAGGGCAGGGACGGGCTCGTGTCTGAAGCAGGACTCGGCGTCGTGCCCGCTTCCCGGGGGCGAGCACGACTCCGCCGACAGCGGCACGGGCGCCACTGTGGCCGCGTCCGTCGGAAAGCGTCAAAGCACGACAGAAAGCGTCACACCCAAAAATGCGACACGGTCTCAGGTGACACATACAAGGGCAGTGCAGGGCTAGCTCGGGCACGGCAGGCAGGCAGGCAGGCAGTGTCCACACGCGCCCTTCACCATCTCACCCAGTCGGGGGCCCAGCGGCCGGACCCCCACGCTCTGAGAGCACACAGGCACACAGGCGCCCTCGCAGAGAAAGCCGTGTCCCTCTAAACGGGGCGGGGGGGGGGTCCCCAGATTCAGCAGATAAAAATACAGAATGACCAGTTAAATTTAATTCCAGTCAAATGACAATTATTTTAGTATAAGTAAGTACGTCTTGACTTATACTAAAAACAGTCACTTGTTGTTTACTTGAAATTCAAATTTAACGGCAGTCCTGTATTTCATCTGGCAGCCCTGTCTCCGTGGCATCTGCTCCCTGAAAGGCACATGGTACCAAAACGAAGACAAACACGCACACGACACCTGGCAGCACGCCGAGGGGAGGGTCCCCTCGGCAGGAGCCTCGCGCGGTCTCGTGTTGAGGGGCTGACGGGACAGAGCGTGTATCGGACACATCAGAACGTAGGGCGAGCGGAGGGCTTCACACGCCCAGCAGCGGGAAGATGAAGCTTCGTATGCCAATCGCCACATTTGGGAATCTTTCAGAACCTAAAACATGTCAGCACTTTTATTGTTTCAATTTATATGTTACTTATTTGTATGGGAAAATGTGCCTAGAGCATCTTTGGCAGAGAGAGGATGTCAGCATGGAGTAAACCCACAGCTCTCAAATAATTTGGAACTGGGCAGTTAGTTAGGCAGCCAATCAAGGTGGCCGCGGAATCACACAACTGTTTCCTATCAATTGGCTCTGAACTCTTTGCGAAAGTCTCCCCTCGAAAAGATGACCTCGGGAAGCTTTCACCTGGCGTCACAGAGCACGTGTGAAGCTGGCTCGCCGTCGCTCCTTGATGCTGGGGGCCCCGGGGGGCAAGCACGGAGGACGCAGCGCGCGAGCGAGCTCAGGGCACTCGCGGGCGGGGCTGCAGGGCTGGACGCCCCTCGGGCCGGAGCCGGAGGGGCGGTCAGCGCTGACCGAGCAAAGGATGACAGCATTTCTTTTCAAGTTCTAAGAAGCGACTGCAGATTAAACTCAAATTGGCATGTTGTGAAATTACTTATTCTGAGCGGAATAAAGATTAGCATATAATATTATTACTTTAGGACCAATAAGCTATAATTAGGGAAATTTAGAAACATAGACTTTATAATTCAATTCGTGAATGGTTTTATGCTCCAATTTTGAATAACAAGAAGAGGGAGGATTAAGTGATGTTTATAAAATTTTTTTAAAAATCTGGTTCCCATGGATTCCGTCCACGCATCACACACGTCGGCACAGAAACGGTGTGGAAAATAGAGGGAAATGAGAACGCGAGAGGGAAACGGAACATCCTGCTTCACAAGTCACAGGGAATGAAGGAGCCTCTGAAAGCCGGGACCTCCGCCAGCCACCATGCTGGAGAAACCGCGCTTGTCCTAACAGCAGGGGCCGGCTGGCTGTGGGGGCACTAGCCCGCCTCGCCCTGAAGGCGCCACATGGCCCAGAGCTCGGACCCAGCTCAGAGGGGAGGGCGGGCCCTGCGCGGGGCGAAGCCAGGCTGGGCCCGGTGACGGCCGAGGGCTGCCTCCGGACAGCGGGCCGCAAAGCAGACTGGGAGCAGGACCCTGATCTGTGTTCGGTGGGGGGCTCCGGGCGGCCAGCATCGAGGGGCGGGATGACAGCGGCCTGCAGCCCCACGTCCCCACGCCAGCACGAAAACGCAGCGTGAGGGCAGAGACTGGGACAGCAGGAGGGAGGGGGCGGGGCAGGGAGCCTAGCTGTGGCCTGTCCCCGGCCAGGCCAGAGGTCGGGGCCGACCGGCTGCAGGGGGAACGTGGCCGGGGTGGGGCCCTCTGCGCCTGCGGGGAGCCCCGGGGGCTCGGCCGGAGGCGCTGCGGCCTGGCATGTCCTTCACACACACGTCCGGTCCTCGGCCTCACTGCCCGCCACCGAGGCGGCCGCCCGCGGTTCCCTGGCGCGTGCTCGGGCACCGCGACGGCAGGCACGCGACACCAGGCACGCGACGGCAGGCACGCGACACCCCGCGCAGCCGCACGGCGCCCGCTCCGGGCCCAGCCATACTCACAACGTTAGTGACATCGGGAGACGCGCCGTTCTGCAGCAGCAGCAGCACGATGTTCAAGTGGCCCATGAAGGCGGCCACGTGCACCGGTGTGAGGCCGGACTGCGGAACAAAGCGACAGCAGGTTTACTCCTCTGCACGGGGCTCGGGGCCGCTTCGCGAGATGCGCGCGAGCGGAGGCGGGAGGGGACGGAGTGGCGAGAGGGGGGCGCAGGGGCAGAGGAGGGGTGCTCCGTGGCGAGCCGGAGCGCTCGCTACCTCTGTGACGGCTTGGATGGAAGCCCCGTATTTCACCAGCAGCTCCATGACCTTGATGCGGTTTTTCTTGCAGGCAATGTGCAGTGGAGTAAAACCGTTCTGTGCCAAAGACAACCGGGTTAGTGGGGACATGCACCAGCGCTTCTCACACCACGACGCCATGCGGGCACAGGCAGGCACGGACGCCACGTCGTCGTCCCCCGTCGCCATTCCCTCCGGCGCGGCCGGGGGGTGGGATTCGGAAGGAAAGGCGACGCGCGTTCCCGCAGCGCTGGGCTCGGGGTGCAGACGCGCCCCACGCCCACAGAGAGAGGGGCGAGGACAGGACGCGGGCCCGCTCTCCCGGGAGGGGGGACCTGAGAGGCTGAGTGTGCAGCAGGGCCGGCCGGGCTCCCCAACGGCTGGACAGCGCGTCCAAGACGAGTACGTCCCTGCCGGA
>PVKZ01008996.1:0-12939 GCA_004027375.1 Macroglossus sobrinus
GTATTCTCTGCAAACACATCTGGGCTTCTTCAGACCACATGACGCGAGCATCTGCTGCTGGGAAGGAGAGGACACAGCGGCCCTTTTGTAATCACCCCTAATTGTCTCCAGCCCCAGGGGCCCTCCCTCGCGTTTGGGTCTAAGGACTTTGAAGCCGTTTCTAGAAGCGTATGATGATTGCCTTCTGTGGCTCAAGGGGCAGCGGGAAGGAGGGGACGGAACGGGGTGCAGAGGCTACTGGGCCTGAGCAGGACGACTCATGCAAATCTTCTGTCCCCAGTGTCTCTTAATACGGGACAGGACACACAGGAGGCAAAGCGAGGTGAGGAGCAGATACCGTACCCCTTGTCCCTCCTGCCTCAAGGGTCTCCTGTGGCTGTGTGTGCCTGCCGGGAGCCAGCAGCTCCATCTCTTTGCCTGAGGGATTTTTACGAAGCCAGAAAAGTTTGCTTTGCCAGAAGTGGGAGAGTTAATCTCGTCTCCACAGGGACCGAGGGGGTGGACATTCACTATTATACAAATGCCTCTCTGCCGGGGTGACTCAAAGGGGCCCCCCTCCTACAGATCTGCCTGAGATTCCCAGGGAATGAAGCCGGGGGCCCCGGTGGGGGGGGGGGCTGGCTTAATAGCCTTCTCCTCTGGCTGCCTTCCCGCCTCCCCTCCTGCCCACCAGAAGTCCAGAGTCACCTCGGAGCGTGTGGCTCCCCTTCCCAGAGGCTGCTTCTGGGCGAACCCAAACTGGCACCAGTGATGGCACATGCCAGCATCTGTGGGGTCTATGGGTTGGTCCTAGGGCGGGCCCCGAGAACCGGTGGGTGAGCTGGGGCCTCGGCGGGGAGCAGAGAGGCCGTGGGGCGGGGATGAGCTGCACGGAGGGCAGAGCTTCCTTGCCCAGCTCTGCTCGGGGTCAGCCCTGTACGTGACTGAACAGACGCGTGAACCAGCCCCGGGCAAGGCGCGGCACCACCATCGCGGTGGGAGGGGGAGCGCCCCCTCTCTGCCTTCCCCATCGCCCCGCGAGGCAGGCGCACACCTCCTTGTAGGATTCCAAGCCGTTTTCCCCTCCGTTGTCTGAATTTAGGCCACTGATGTTAACATCGTGTCACAGTAAGAGAAAGGGAGAGAACCACAAGCTTCACATCACCCCGACATGTGGCCGGGGCTCGTTCCTTTGGTGCTGTCACGAGGGGAGGGGTCTTCCGGCGTGCAGCATCCCTCAGCCTCGTGATCCAGCCGACGCACCTGTGTTCCCGGGCCATCTCGACCCTGGGCACGGCGCAGTCCTAGCAACACGAAGGTCAGGCTTCTCCTTTTCCAAACAGGGACCCGAGCCCTGTGTGTGACCTCAGTGCCCCTTTGTGACGCGCTCACCCCGTTCTCGTGTTCCCTTTGAGGACGCTTCGCGAATATTCATAACTTATTTCCGCCAGGATAGCATCCTTGTTGGAGTTCGTCAGGAATGGCCGAGGACCATCCTCGTCTGGATCAAATGAAAGGACAGTGACAGAGGAGCAAACTCGGACAAACAATAGACCATTCAGACCGCGCTTCTGACACCTTAGGCTTTGTGACCTCGTGGGGGAGAAGGAGAGCCTCGTTCTCATGTGGCCAGATGGGCCTGTTTGCAAATACTTCCTTAGATGCCCCCGTACACACACGGCATCCTGTCCTGGGTGGGTGGCTGTGACCCCGGAGACCGAACAAACCCCCAAAGAAACACCTGCCACAGAAGTAGGGGCCTCTGTCTGCAGAGCCAAAACACCACGTGTGTCCCTGTCTCTTTGTCTAAGGGTGTGGTTTTTTTTTTTCAATAAGCGGGCTGGGTGTGGAGCCTGAGAGCTGGAGGGGGAGCCCCACGCCGGGGTCTCTGCTGGCCTGCCTTTGAAGCTGAGGGCTGCGGCCTGGAGTCAGAAGCTGGGCCAGGGATGGGCAGGATGTGTAATAAGCATCAATCCCGAATGTGGCACCGCCGTGCTTGGCGCCAGGCTCGGGCAGAAAGTTTCCCCTAGAACTGAGGCTCGTCTGAGAAGGCATCCTGCCCAGCCAAGCTCTCTCTTGGTCTCAGACTTGCCCAGTTCTTGTCCCAAGGAGAGGGAGCTGACCCTTCTCTCTCTTTGAAGTGAGGCTGTATTTGGCAAGAGGAGAGAGCACGGGACGGGAAGGCCACCCTGTAGGCACTGAAGAGGATCCCCGATGTCATTCTCGAGCACGCACGCAGGCACAGCGCTCAGCCACGGCTCTGTGCAGAAGGAGACTCTGCAACCCCAACCCTCTCTGGGACAGGAGAGGCGAACAGCAGACTGAACGCCCCCTCTTTCATCTTCTGCACCCCGCTGAGCACACAGAGCTGCTGGCATTCTGACGCTCAACTGGGATACAGACTCGAAATCCTTTTAACACTAGGACCCAGACAGAAACCAACACTCAGAGCCAGAGCTGGCATTCGAGATGACACTTATTTTCTACAGCTGTCCTGGGAACTTATGGTTTAAAACTGATTCACGGACGCAGATAAAACCTATAACAGGTAAGCAGATACTTGGATAAGAAATGTTTAACGATTGTAATAGCAGAGATGACCATTCACCTTGCCTAAAAAATTTTTTTTTCACCCTGTGAGACCTTAAACCAGAGCATCACATGATCCATGCCTCCGGATTTGACACGAGGACTGTCTTCATTTGAGCTGGGAGGATACAGCGATCTTTGCTAGCCTCTCCCTGAGGGCTCCCGGGATGCCCGTCCAGGTTACGTGGTCCAGACAGAGCATAAAGCAGCTAAGACTAGTGTCTCCATTCTCTGTATCATCTCTTCAATGTGCTTCTCCCACTTCCATCTCTCTCCTAAGCTCCCCTCAGGTGGATGACCATGAAAGTTACCATTTAAAGTAGGAGTGATGCTATTAATAATTACACCAGCATGGCAGGTGTAAATGGGAGGTGTCCCAGGCGAACAGGCAAGGGATTCCCATGCCCCTAGGCCCCTCTCTTTTGTAGGGACATGTGTGTTTGTGTGTCCTGAGGCAAAAAGAGGAAGAGCCCTCTTCCCCAGCCCCGGCCAGTCCCTCTGGCGTCTGCCAGCTCTCGCAGGTATGAGAGTGCAGATTGATGGAGCTCCTGGCTGAGCTGACAAGGCTCACAGGGGCTGGAGCAATTAATTAAGCCTTGCTGGGCTCTTGGCATAAGCCTGTACGGGCCTTTTAATTGCCACTTGAAGGAGTAGCTCTTTTCCTTCTCTCAAAAGTCGTGATTCTGCTCAGAAGCGATAGGAGAGGGAGGCTGGGGAGTGGGTGGAGCTGGTCTGTCCAGCAAACGTAGCCCTTCCACTCTGGGCAGGCCTTGGGGAAGCGTCCCCCCCCCCCCAGCTGCTTCTCCTTGGTGTGTCCACTTTGGGATCTTCTGCAGCTACACAGATGTTGACAAATCTAGGCGGTCACCAGCGGAAGGGACTTCTGAGGCCTCTGAGCCCAGCTGAAGCTCCCAGAGGGGCAGGGGCAGCCCAGAACCTCAGGCTTCTTGGGAGGTCCCTTTGCCTGGGAGGGGACAGGCTGTTCCAACTCTGGTCCTGATACATGTCACCATGGATGGAGGAGGCTCAGATGCTGCTGCTGCTGCTGCTGCTGGCTGCATGGGGTACAGAAGGGGTCCCCAACCCCCAGGCCATGGATCAGTTCTGGTCCATGGCCTGTTAGGAATTGGCCACACAGCAGGAGGTGAGCGGCGGGTGAGCGAGCAAAGCTCCATCTGTATTTGCAGCCGCTCCCCAGCACCAGCATCACTGCCTCAGCTCCACCTCCCATCATCAGGCATCAGATTCTCATAGAAGCACCAGTTCCAGATGCCACAAGGCTGGGGACACCTGGGTATAGGACCAAGGACTGGACATAGCACCGGCTGAGGGTAGAGCCTTGTTCTGAGCACCCCTGTCGTCAGAACCAGACGGAAGATTCTCAGAAACAACTAATATCCCCCACGGAACCTGAACCCCAGCGGTTCAGTCAGCCCTTCTGGGCCTTGGGCGCTGGGAGGATGAGGCTGACGGGAGCGGCCCCCCGCCCCAGGAGCCGAGCGATGCTGAAAGCGGCCCCCGCCCGCCCGCACCCCCACCCCAGAGGAGGCGGCCACGCGGGTCTGCACAGAGAGCCAGCAACACGAGACTCACTCCCACCTGGAACATGCGAGGGTTCCGGTTTTCAACAGATTTCCCTTTCCGAAACTCGTGGAGCTCCGCAGACGTGTGCGCCCGGCGCGCAGGCCTGTGCGGGCGGAGTGCGCACGCGCGGGGCCTGGGAGAGTAACTCGGCGGAGCGTCCCGTGATTTTAGGAAAGACCTACTGTGAGAATGGATGATGACGGGAACTTGGGGTGTGTGCGTGCGCATGTGTGTGTGTGTGCGCGTGCGAGCGTGCGTGTGTGTGCGTGCGTGCATGCGCGTGTGTGCGTGCGTGCGTGTGTATGTGTGCGTGTGTCTAAGCCAGTGCACGTTGGAGCAGGCGTTGTGAGACTTGGTCCAGTGACAATGACAAGAACAGCAATGCCTAATAATCTTGTGGATAATGACCGTCATCTCCCTTGCGCCTATGATGGCCGAACGCTTTCCTCCAGCACCTTGGTCTGTCTTGCCCGCAGCCCTATTGGGTAGGTGCTACCGTGGTCCCATCCTACAGATGAGAACACTGAGTTGCAGAGAGATTAATGAACAAGGTCCGACAGCCGGTAAATGACAAACCAGGATGGGAAGGCTGCTGTCCCCATTCGGGTGGCCTTGGGTTTGTCACACTTAGGCAGAGCAAGGCTAGCAAAGCTCCCAGGGCAGTGGGTTTTCCGCCCCGAAGATGCCGAGAGAGCTGCTGAGAGGGTGGCGTCCACACGTCCAGGGTTGTGACTCATTTTTCAGGCCGTGGGGAAGCAGGGGGGCCGTGGGACATAGGACAGCACTGTGCACATTTGTCTGTGCTCCTGACAATGTGGGCCGAGAAGGCAGGAGGCTATCGACTTGCAGTCGGAGGGCTTTTGGTAGCTGTCCCAGCATTTTGATCAATATGGCAGCTCTGTCTTTATTAAGGTCCCAGCCAGGGGCAAGAATGAAGCTGCTGGGCACTCTGGGCCCCTGGGGTCTCTGCTTTCTGCTTGGGCACCCTCTGGCCAGGGCACTGAGTGCAAAGAGAGCTGGGCAGCGGGCCGTGTGCAGCCACGCAGCGGGCAGAGGCCTGGCTCGCTCTCTGCACAGTCGTGCAGAATCAGCTTTCTGGCAGTGGGCGGCCAGTGCCGGCTGCTGCCAAGTGAACAGCAGGAGGGCAGCGGGCAGCTCCCTGGGCCCCGCCCTCTCCCGTGCCCACTGAACCATGGCGAACCCCAGCCACTCAGGCCAGAGGACAGCAGGCCCGGCCTCCCCCTCCGAGGCTCACGTCAGCAGATGGGGGACGGGGACCTGAGTGGGGCTGGGAGGGAGCTGGCAGAAGAGTAGGGAGAGAAAAAGATGCTGCCCATTCTCTTGGCCAAAGGTGACAGCAAACCCACTCCAAAATGTGTAAGAAAAACCAAAGGGTGAGGAAGTCTCTTAGTGATTCCTTTCATGGAAGTATTCACGCTGGGCTAAATCCAGGAGCCCGGATGAGGTCATCAGCTCCCGGTCTCTGTCAGTTTCTCAGCTCTGCTTCCATCCACGCTGGCTCCACACTCAGGCAAGATCTGGGCCCCAGCTCCCACCGCTGGGAGAAGAGGGAGCTTTTCTTCCTCAGCCAATGAGAGCCAAGTACTGGGCCTGACTCTCTTTGGCCTGAGTCGAGTTACATGGCGATCCGTGAACCAAACCTGTGCCCACCGATGGCCAGCCCCTGGAGCTGGGAGCAGTGTCACCACCACATAGGGGAAGAGTGACGTTGCGCAGGGCCCGAGAATGGGAATGGGCGCCAGGTGGCCCAGAAAACCGTCCCTACCCGTGAACGGGGGCAGAATGAACCTGGATGGGTGAGCAGGCTGGTAGTTCTTGGGTGGAGGCGTGTGCAAGGGAAAACCCTCTGTGGGAGAGAGAGGGAGGAAGGAGCTCACGTGTGGGCAGGGGAACACTGAGGGGTTCCCTCGGGGCGCGCACTGGGCGGGCCCCAAATGAGACCAGTAGGGGGTGTCGGGTGTGGGTCAACGCGTGTGTGTGGAGAAGTGAGTCTTCTTATTCCCCGGGATCATCTCACCCATACCCCCGACCAGCCCCATCCACCATAGCCCCTATTTCTCTAGTCTGGGACACTACAGGCTCCCCACGCCCTGTGTCCTTGGACCTTCCCTGTCTTCCTGGGCAGGAGGGGTGGCTGTTGCTCAGCTCTCCACTGATTAGGTGACGCAGAGTGCAGCAGGTGAGCGGGCCTCCTCTAGATCCTGGCTGCCTGGGTTGCACCTGAGCTCGGCCGTGTGGCTTCGGATCAGATCAGATGCGCAACCTCCCTGCGCCTCAGCTTCTGCATTTGTGAGAGGAGCTGAGAGCAGCTCCCACCACGCGGGGCGTAGCGAGGCTCGGATAAGTCGATGATGCGCCTGGAAACTGGGACTCGCATCCGGGAGTTTTGGACTCAATCTCGTGGCCGGGCCAGTGATTTCTGGAGCCCACAGCCGTGTGCCACGCGACTCTGAATAATAGTCCTGCAGCCGGGACTGTAAACGAGTCAGAGATTGTGTGGGACCACAGGTGACACGGAGCTGGTGAGTCTGCACCATTATTACATAGCGAGCCAGAGTGAGGCTGGTGTGTGGGGCCTGGAGGAGCTTCTCCCACTATGGCAGCCTGGTGAGGCCTCCAGGGGCAGGGGGCCGAGGTTCTGGGGCTTTCCTTAAAGACACGTGGGAAAATGCAGAAGACAGTGGTGTGGGAAACAGGGTGAATTGAGACTGGTAGGAGGAGCGGGACTGTTGGTCTCCAGCAGACACAGGGAGACTGCTGTGCCCTGCTGTCCAGCGTGGGTCCATCACCACATCACCCCCCGGAACCTTGTCGGACATGCAGAACCTCGGGCCCACCCGACTTATGAATCAAATCTGCTTTTTAATAAGATGGGTCTAATGTTTGAGAAGCTGTGCTTTCGTTACCTTCAGCCCGGGGGACAGGTTTCTGTCCCCTGTAGCCATATGAGGCTTCAGTGAAGTTCTGGAAACTCAGAGAAAGAATCCCAGGTGCCAGTCAGGTGGCTGAGCCCCACCCCTAGTGCTGCCCCAAGCCATAGCCACCAGCCAGGTGTGGCTGTCACAGTTACATGTAAACCAATGAAAACGAAATACGAAAAACCATTTTAGTTCCTCGGTCACGCAAGGCACATCCAGGGCTCAACAGACACACGTGGCTCGTGGCTATCGCACTGGACAGATCACAGAGCAATTCCATCGGTGTAGAAAGTTCCATCGGGCAGTGTGGGTCTGGGTTGACTAGTGCAGCCACGTGTGAGGGATGACCCAGCCAGCCCCGGTTCTCACCAGGCAGCTGTGTCCCTCTTTGGGTGGCAGGTGCGGGTGAGTGTCTATGGCAAATATGCAGGTGACAGATGCGTGGTAACTCAGACGTGTGGGAGTGTGCCGGGGGAGGGGCTGGAGGGACTCGTGGCAGCTGCCAAAGAACAATTGGCGGAAATCAGAGCTTGAGTGCGTTAGGATGAGAGGCGCCAGGAGGGGATTCAGGGGTCCTTTAGCTCCTGTCTCCCCATCACCTTCCCATACCCTGTTTGATAGAATAAGACCCAGAGGCCTAGAGACTTAGACCTAGAAGTCGGGCTTCGGACCCCAAGCCCAGGGCTCCATTTATTTCACGAATGATCCAGTGGGATGGGCTCTCTGCCTGCGAAGGGATTGACAAGACGCGTGAGCGAGGGGCGCGGGGAGGGGACGGCTGTGAGACAGGCACGTGTCCCAGAGCGCGAGGACTTTCTGCAGGTCTCAGCAGGAGGAGGGCAGAGGGGTTCGGCCAGGTGGAGGCGGGTGTGGAGCTGGGGAGAGAGGCCAGGAGGACAAAGACCTGGGCTGAGAAGGGCCCGGCCCCTGTCCCCGGCCGAGTCAGGGTTCTCCAGTAACGTAGAACCGATATCCATGCATCTCTTTATATTTACACAGATATAATAACCAAACGTATACGTGTGTGTGTACATATCATTATATATAGCATTATGTATACAATGAGATTGATTATAAAGAATGATCCAGCACGATGGGACTTTCTATAAGTGCAGTCTCTACACTGGAGACACGGAAAAGCTGGTGGTGTCTCTTGAAGGCCTGAGAGCCAGAGAGGCCAAGGGCAGGGGGGGATGGATGTCCCAGCTCAGGCCACCAGGCGGTATGCAAATCCACCGGTTTCAGCTGGGGCCCCCAGGGGACTGCAGGAGGCCCACTACACTGGGGGTGGGGGGTATAGGGTGTGGGACCCACTGCTTTACTTTCTCCCCAGTTCAGATGAGAACCTCTTCCCAAACACTCTCACAGACACACCCCGAAATCACATTTGCCACGGCAGTCACGTTGGTACATCAAGCTAACCGTCCCGCTCTGTCCCATGATCCCCTGCCCGGGCCAGAGGCTGGGGAGCTGTTCCCTGGTGTCCCTGCTGCCTCCTTCCTCCTGGGCCTGCATTCCTTGGTCCCCCATCCCTTGGTCCCGCACAGCCCCACCATCAGACAGGTGGCTGAGTTCCGGCCCACAGAATTCTGGGCAGAAAGGATGCCACCACTTCCAGACCTGGGCCCTAAAGCACCCCTCTCCTCCCTGGCAGCCCAACCGAGTGTGGACGACACAGCGGGGGACGCCGTGGCCCTACAAGGCAGCCCAGATCATGGATGAGGAAAGCCTTCAGCCCAACGAGCCACGAGGACCTGAATTCAGCCAGCAGCCGAGGCTGAGCTTGGAGGTGGGTCCCGCTGCCATCGAGCCTCCAGGTGGGACCCAGCTTGGCCAACACCGTGACTGCAGCCTGCGAGACCCCGGGACAGAGGGTCCAGTGAAGCCACAGCCGGATCCCCGACCCAGAGAAACTCCGAGATAATAAACATGTTATTAAACCACGAAGTGTGTGGCGATTTCTTTTTAATGTAGCGATAGGTGCTTGGGGCGAGCTGGTGGATATGTAGGGAACGGGAGAGACAACGTTACCAGGAGAACATCGGGTGAAATGAGGGAGACGACCCCATACCCACCAGGGCGCCCCTCAGGAGGACGGCTGGACGCGGTCCCGGGCAGCCCCGGTAGGTCCCTGCGTCCTCAGGTAAGTGCCAGCTCTCCTAAGTCTGCTCCCGAGACGGACAAGCGCTCACACTGCGCATGCTGTCCACGCAGCCGTAAATATTAAAAGGCGCCAGAGGAGAGATTGGAGAATAGGGCTGCGGGCAAGACGCAGCGCTGAGCTGGGGAGAGGAAGGGAGGATGAATTCCTTTCTTCCCAGGCCTGCTTCGGTACATGTATTGCAGAAGGTGCTGTAGCAGGTGATAAGGAGCAGGAAGCCGACATCCCATGGGGCTGTGAGGGGAGGCACCCTGCTGAGGTCACGTGATGAGGTCACCTGGGTCCTCGCACTCCTCATGAAGCCCCCCGAGGAGCTGGAAGCCCTCCCTAGATCATCCGGGTGCCTGCTACTGAGCAGAACTCTGGGCTTCCCGTCCTTGCTGGTCCCATCCTGGGGCAGAAATAAAAAATAAGATTTACACAAAGTCAAGCAAAAATGAAAGCAAAGCGCCCCGTGTGGGTGGGTGGGCGGGGGTGGTTCGGGGTTTTCCGTGCTGGGCCTTAGCTCTGCCGCTGTCAGAAGCCCAGCTGACTCTCCCATCGCTTCACGCTGAGCGCTTGTCAGCCTCCCACCTCCAGAAGCCTTTCTCTCTGTCCGTTCTCCCAGAAAATTCTTTCCGACCACCCCCTTCTTTGCATTTGGGCACTGCTCACAACTCACGGTCGCCATGGCAGTGTCAGGGGACCCTGCACCCCTCCTTCCCACTGTCCCCTCTAATCCGCCCTGCCAGCAGATTAACTAAACTATGCCTTGGGTTTATCACTTTGCTGTTTAAGAAGAATTCTGTTTTTCTCAGTCCGCTGGCAGCACGCAATCCAGAAATGCTGGCTTGACATGCGGGCCACGGGTTCCCTGTTCTATCAGGCTTCCAGGGACCCCTTTCCTGAGGACCCACTGGCGGGCCGTTCCTGCCCACACCCCCTGTCCCCTGGTCTTTTCCCGTACGCTTCTCTGCATCTTTTCCTGTGCAAATTCTCCCTCCGTCTTCAAAGCCCACGTCAAATCCGACCTCTCGGCAAATCCATCCCTGATGATGGAGCCCTCAGCGCTTTCTCTGTCCTCGGCACTTTGATGCAGTTCTCGCCTGTGCGGTTTATGTGTTAATTGATCATGCACTGTGCCATCCTGAGATGTGGCTTCTTCTCCGACTGCCTCACGCCGGCAGCTAACTCTCTGCAGCTAGTTTAGGCTTGGCTTGTTTATCTCTGGGCCCTGTGCCCCGTCTTGACACCAAGACCCCGCCCCTGGCCTTCCCTGAGGGAAGGGGGAGCCCAGCGCCCAGCATGACTCAATCCAGGGGTGCAGGTGTTTTTACTGGATCGTATCCTCTCCTTCCACGGGTCCTGGCGAAGCCCTGGAATGTCTCTGTTCATCCATTCATTGACATCTCTTTGCGAGGCCACCTTTGTAAGCTTGTCCTGATACTTCCTTGGGGTTCTGTCCTGAGCCCTCTGCTTTCCTCGGGGTCCACCCTCACCCTGAATAATCTCAGCCACGTGCGTACCGAAGGCATCAACGCCTCAGCCCCTTATTGCTTCTATAAACCTCCGATCCCTATCATCCCTGTCAAGCTGCATGGCCCACAGATGCCTCTAACTGCGTATGGCCCGGATGGAACCCACCGGATGAGTTTCCTGTGGCTTCCAGAACAGAGCACCCTATCCTGGGGTCCCTAAGACAGTGGATTTCTTCTCCTACAGATCTGGAGACCAGGTGTCACCGGGGCTCCCAGCTCTGATGGCTCTAGGGAAGAAGCCATCCCTGCTTCTTTGTGATGCCAGCGGCTTCCGGCAATCCTGGGAGCTCCTTAGCTGACCGCTGACCCCCGCTACCGTCCTCGCATGGCCTTCTCCTCTCTGCTCCCCTTACAAGGACACGAGTCATGGGCTGCGAGCCCACCCTCACGCAGCATGACTTGAACTGATCGCAGCTGCAAAAGCCCTATTTCAAAATAAAGTCGCACACCGAGGTTCCTAAGTGGACACGAATTTTCATCCTAGTACATCCGTTCTCTCTCGCCTCGGACGATCTCCAGGTTGGTGTGTTCCATCCAGCACCCCTCCTAAGATGACCGGGGACACGCACGTCCCCTTCTCCCGTCCCTCCTCCTCTGCTCCGATCGCTGACCACGCCCCTCGGCGGTACTCGATGGCACCGTTGATACCCGGTGCCTCCCTCCCCTCTCACCTGCTGCCACGGCCCAGGCTCTTGTGGTCCGGGTCTGCTTCTCGCAATCTTCTTTTCATTAGTGCTCCTCCGAGAAGCCTCGTCCTCGTCACCTCCCCTCGTGAAGGGTTCACACCGCAGTTTTCCCGTGTCCCTGTGTGCGTGCTACAGGCATACACGCGCCTCTACAAATAAAGAGTGAGTGCTTTTGCCCACCCCTCCCCCGCGGAACAAATGTCGCCCTGTTTGGGGCGATCTCACCCCCAACGGGAATGCATGGTCTATTACACGTTAGCTTCTCAGGCGATCTCCCTCCTCAGCTCTGAGCGCCCCCGCCCCTTCCTCTCCCTGTCCACTCTTCCTGCTTTTATAAAACACAGGAGGGAAAGTGTTCAGCTGGAAACCCATTGCCCCTGGGATGATGTCCAAACCTCCTCACGTGGCCTCCGGCTTCTGCACGCTGCCCCCCGCCCTTCTGCAGCCGTCGTCCGTGCTCCCTGAGCTTCGGCTGCTCGGGGCAGCAGGCAGTTCCCCAAATCTGCAGCAGCTCTCCCACGGCCCCGCTCGGAGACGCCCTCTGCCTGCATCACCCCTGCCCCCTGCTTGCATTGTAACGTCTGCTCACATTTCAAGACCTGGGTTGAGGGTTGCCATGAGGAGGACACCCTCTCCCACCCCCCAGGGGACTGGACTCGAGTCCCCCGCACCCCCTGGACCTGGTCAGCCTGCCATGACAGAGCCCACGGTGCTGCGTTATTTACGAGTTGGCCGGTGTCTTCAGCGGGCCTGACCTTCTCAAAGCCAGCGGGTGCTTCTCCCCTTCTCACCCACCGTGCTATGTCCAGAGCCCGGCCCCACGGCTTCTGCAGACTTGGTGAGTATTTTACTGGCTGGCTGGCTGGCTGAATGAATGAATGAATGAATGAATGGCTTCTCTGCACTGTTTCTGCTGCCCAGCCACCTCACCGGGACGCCGCCATTGCTACCTGCCCACCTCCTCCTCCTCAGCATCCCCTGCTCTCTTCCAGGTGTTTGCCACCAGGCTGGTGCCTTCTCCTTCTCCTAGTTGGCCCCTCTCTCTGTTTTAACTCTCCTCCAGTGGCCCCTGGCCCTTCCCCTCACCCTCCCCACCTCTGAAGAGTCCCAGCCCTAGAAACCTCCCCATGATGCTTTGCTGTCCCTACCTCCTGTACTTGTCTCTTTCTCCCCTAGGCCACCTGCACCCCTGCCTCAGCTGGGCGACTCTGCTGCTGCCTCCTCTCCCTGCTGCACCCTTCCTCCAGGTACCACCAACCCCGGGGGCGGGCACAGCCTGCAGGAAGTGCCCCTGAACCTTTGAGCATGTGACAGGGAAGTGTCCGTGATACCCTGTGTCCAAGCGAGATGCTCAGCACGGAGCAGGTGTGCCAACCACACTGCCCTTCCCACGAAGGGGACAAGGCGATGGCTGTGTGGCAGGCAGCTGTCACCCAGGTCAGCCCCGAAGCGGCACAGTCAACGCCGCTGTTCCAGGACGAGGT
>PVKZ01008997.1:0-13024 GCA_004027375.1 Macroglossus sobrinus
AAGAGCGAGGTGCGAAGCAGATGTAAGAATGAAAATGAAAAGACCCCACACGCCCCGACCCTCCGGGAGGATCTGTGTGCATTGCAGGGTGTGGGGGGGAGGGTGGTTCCAGGTGGGGTCAAGGGCTGGCTGTCCCTTGACCTCCGGGGGCTGGAGGCAGCTGTGGACCGGACCCCTTTCTGTGCGAACCTGCCCCCCCTACCTTTAGCTCTGCTTTCTGTCTTACCTTACCTACCTTAGAGTCGCCTGGTCCACGCAAGCCTGGAGCGCTTCTGGGGGGTTCTGGCAGAAACGGGGGTACCCTCGCCCCCCGGCAGGCTTGGCAGTCGGCGTCCTTACCTGCCTAAGTCCACGCCCGCTTGATCTGCTGCTCTTCTGATTCCAAAAATGTCGTAGACACGTTTCTCCGCCTTCCAGCCTCTGGCTTTCCTTGTCCTTGGGTGTTCGTGCTCCTCCTACGCATTTGTCGTCATTTTGGCGAGGTTTGGGGAGAAAACCGTCCCATTTCACCGGAATCGCTACATACACCGGCTTTCTGTCATTCCTCGTGCAAGTTCTGTCCTGCTTCAGGATCTTGTCACAGGTGGTCCCCTCATGTCCGTCTCCTCCCTGTCCTTCAGCTCGACTGTGACACTGCTGAGAAGGCCATAGACCCCCCCCTCCTTTAAAGGGGGGGCCGTTAGGAGTCTGGCTTCCGGGGAGGGCGGCGTGCGGAGCCCCGTGGCCTCACTCTCGGGGGAGACAAACAAATCAGGTGGCAACTAGAAACAGCCGGAGAGGACGAGACGCCTGCTGCTGGCAGACGGGAGGGTGACAGAGGCGAGCCGTGGCCTCGGACCGGTGCGCGGAGCCCACGGTCGGTCCCCTTCGCCAGCCCTGGCACTTCCTCCCCGTGTCCTGACGTGGGTCCCTGCGGCAGACACGGCCATGGCCACACGGGACACCCGTGCGGACGCCGGTCTGCTGTTTGTCATCGGATCCAGGTTGTTTTGGCAGCAAAACCCTGGTGGCAGACGCTCCAGCCAGAGGCCCCCTCCGCTGAGTGTCCGCGTGTCCGCTCCCCTTCCGTCTGGGGACACTGGTTCGAGGCTCTGCAGTGGGCTTTTAGGGTTGTTGTAATCTGCTACCCATCCCAGCACGAAGCACTGCTTCTCAGACTCGGGGTGCAAGAGAGCGTCCGGGCGGTTCTCCCCGGGGGGGGGGGGGCCTCTGAGTCTGTGAGCCTTTTATCAAATGCTGCGTTTTTAGTTCATCGTAGGCGGGGATAGTGACGAGCATTTTCTGCATCCTGGGGCGGCTGCCTCAGACCAAGCAGGCAGGTATCTACGTTTGTGATTGTTTTCTATCCTGTCGTGCCCAGCGAAGGTGACCTGACCCTGTTGTGGGCCCCAAGAAGAACGAGGCGGAGTGTCCCCCCACCCCCAGGGTCCCGGGGACTGGACGCCACTGCCCCGTTACTCAGGACAGGGTCCCCGACGCCGGTCCCGGCCTCCTGGACCTGCCCGGCGTGGCCCAGCGAAAGCCCACGTGCCGTGAAGAATTTCGAGTTAAACAGTATTTACCGACCTCATTGCGGCAATAAATTTTCCGTCGCTCTGTTTAAACGGAGAGGTCCATAAGAAACAAAGGATGCATCGTTAAAAACGAGTCCACCGTTCGAAAAGCAAGTTCAAGACGATGATAACGATGACTTAATTGCTGGTCCGTCCCACTCCAAACGGAAGGCCCGCGGTGATCCGTCACACGGGAAAACACCGCCCCGGCCCCCCGCGTCCGGCCGGCTCTGCCATCCGTCACCTCGGCGACGCGCACCGGAGATTTATTGGTGTTACAGTTTTGCGTTGATGCACATTGTAAATTCATTTTGTTCCCGTAGCTGCCTGAGAGCTATAAGCACACGCAGGTTATACCTCGCTCTCTGTTTGTGTTTATTTTAATAGCGCCATTATAAAAATAATCTGAGTTAAACTGCTCCAGCGATTTCGACGGCGTAATTCCTTTCTGGGGTCTGAACAGAGGCCCGAGGGTCATAAATAAGTGAGCGTGTGTATATGTATTTCCGTGCATGTAAAAACAGATACACTTGCCTTGCATGCGTGTATTTGTTTTATGTGATTTGTACGTGCACAGGTGTATACATAGGAAGTATATGATATATATATTGAAGGCATCATCAGTCAGTATATTAATTAATTTTTGCCAACCGGTCGGGAACGTAGGTTTGAAATAAGACAGACCTGCGTTCTCCTGCTCACCGTGTCACTTAGTCGTTTATTCGTCACCTCTGGGCCTCGGTTTCCTCCAAATAAAATCTAAACAGAACGTAACACGATGAGCAGGTTCACCGTGACACCCACCCCCCAGCGTCCCCCACGCACGGGGTCTGGGCACGTAGCGGACGGACGGCGCCTCTGTGTCTGTCCCGAGTCTGCAGGCGGGAACCGAGTGGCGTCTCTGAAAACGGGGTGGCGGGCGGCTCTGGGCCGTGGCGCAGCCCGGTGGGCGGCTCTGTGCCCTCGGGCTCAGGCTGGGGGCCGGTGCTGGGTGCTGGGCTGGCCCTGAGGCTGTGCGGAGGGTGGCTGAGGTGGACACGGCGGCCCCTTGGGGTGTTCCGAGGCCGTCACCGGCGGGGGTGGGGTGTTTAGGGAGGAAGGACGCCCAACCCCGTATCTCTGGGGCCCCTCTGGCGCCTCCTCCGTCTCGGATGCTCCTTTATGGGGGACGGGGTGCGGCAGGGGAAGGCACCAGGGTGTCACAGGCTGGCTGCCAGGTACCCCTGTGTCCCCTCCCAGCTGCGGGTCCTCGAACAGGTCCCTAAGCCACGATCTCGGGTTCCTCGTCTGTGGGGTCAGAGACGCCCCCACGGGGTGCCACAGGGCCAGGTGCCGACCCTCAGCCTGTCCCGTCTCCCAGCCTCTGGCCCGTCTGCTGTGCCCTGGAACCCCAGACCTCACCCGGCCCTGTGGGGAAGCCTCCCCTCTCGTCCCTTCTCCCTTAGACAGGCCAGTCGTCCAACCGGGTTCCTGGGAACGCGAGACTCTCGTGTCCTCCAACCCCAGAGCCAGTGGGGCCTGCGAGCACGCCCCCGGGCCCTGGCGGACAGCACCCCAGTGTGCCCTCGGCCGATCCGCTCAGGTGTGCCCCTGGACACCTCGGGGAGCGTCGGCCACCACGAGGGCGGCCACATGGTCCCCAGGCTCCTGGGCTGGAACGTCAGTCATTGCCGGGACCCGGGGGGCATCTGTGGCGTGGCACCCGACGGCTCCGCCCTCGGCTGGCCCGGCAGGACCTCCTGCTCGCACGGGTGCGTGTTCCCGAGGGTGGGGGCGTCGCCGACCTCATCGTGGACGTGTGGTCCCTGGCGGGCTGCCCTCGGCACCTTCGGCACCCCACGTGGGACGCTTCCTTGCAGAACAATGTTGCTCGTGCGTGCTCGGGAGGGAACAGGACGCGAGTCCACTCACTTCCTGCCACCAGGACAGGAAGTGAGTGACGACCGGGACAGGAAGTGAGTGACGACGGCTTGGCAGCCCCGGGGGAAGGACGCGGGCCGCGCCCCTCCGTGCCCGTCACTGTGCTCTGCTCTCTGCACGGTCCCCTCCGCTCCGTCCCCTGCCGTGCGGCTGGCACACCCGGCTCTGCGCACCCCATCTGCGGGGCTGTCCCCCGTTAGCACCCCCCCTTCATGCCATCCTCACGCTGTCCCGGCCGGTGGGGACGCGCGGCCCGAGACGAACGTGTCCACCCCCCCGCATCCCCTCAGCTACGAGGATCTGCTCGGCCATCCACGAGGATTCAGGAGAGAGACACAAGTACAGGAAAGACCCGCATCGCCCGTAGCCCCCGAGCCCAGAGACGACCGGACGTGTCCTGCCTTCTCCCCCGGACGTGCCCGTGTCGGCGGCGTCTGCCACGCGGAGTCCGTCCGTGTAGCTGAACATTTGGCTTGTTTTTCACGGAGTGTTAAACACCGGGCTCGTGGGCCCGAGACGGGGTCGTTGCCGGGGGCCAGAGGTCCCTCCCCTTTCTCTCTCCGTGTCCTGAGAGTTTTGTCAGGAACGAGTCAGGTTTTTAAATTTATTTTTGCTGAGTGTTCTCAGCAGCTGTGAACACAAGCAGATGGGAGTTTAAACCATCTGACCTGTCGACGGGCCGTTTGCCGTCAGACGCGTGGCCACCGCTCGAAGCCACTGACTGAGCCACCGCTCTCAGGGACGAGCCAGTCGGGGCCCGTGAAACGCTCTTGATCGATGTTTGTCGAGGGGATGGATATTGATTGAATGATGTAAAAAAAAAGGTGACCTTTGGCCTTTGCTCCTTTCCGAAAGGTGAAGAGTTTTAGCATGGAGATGGGGGGACGGGCGGGGTGATGCGGTGTGAGCCCACACACAGGAGCGCACCGCTGAACCGCTCTGGGGGGCCTGCACCCCTCCCCGCACCTGCGCCTTACCCCCGCCAGCAGACTCGAGGGGACTCAGGGGCGGCGGGACCAGGCCCCGCGGGGTGACAAGGCCCCTACCCCTCTCTGGCTGCGGGCGGGAGCCTCAGGCCCTCCAGCGCAGCCCCTCGCCCGCCCCAAGCTGCTCCCGGCCCCTCGGCAGGATGTAACCCACAGGGCCCTGGTTCCCCGGGGTCAGCTTCTGGGCTCAGCTGGTCTATTTGGACGCCCAGGTGTCCCCACGGAACACTGTGTGCGTTCCCTGTGGGGTCCCGCTTACCCGGCGGGGTGGGACCTTGATGGCACAGACCTTGCGACCTGATTCAGGGTCGGGGCGAGGGAGGCGGGCTGACTGTGGATTCCGGCATCGCGCGTCCCCAGAGCCAGGTGGGCTCGTCAATCCCGCCTCCCGCCAGCTCGCCCCGCCTCCTTCGCCTGGTCCCTCTGTCTGAACAGCCAAACGGGCAGGAAGCAGAAAGTGGCGCAAAGCGTTTCAAGAGCTGGTCCCTGGGGACGGAAAACCTGTTTCCGCACAGGTGACAGATGAAGAAATAACCGTCGTGGTTAGGATTCTATTGTCATTGCCTTCGGCATTTTAAATAAAGGCCTAGGGGGGAATCTTTAAAACCCGAAATTGCTGGGTAGGAGGTGTCCGTGTTTACAAATCCCAGGGGGCCTGGGGGAAGGGGCTGAGGGTCCCTGAGCCGCCCTCCCCAACGCTCTCGTCCCCTCCTGCCGTAGGACGCACGCTCTGCCACGCGTGGGGTGTCCCCGCGGAGGGCACAAGGGACCGCTGGCCGCCGTCCCTGCAGGTGCTGGAGAAGGAGGAAGAGCGGAATAAAGAGAGGCCGTCACCTGCCTGTGTCCCTCTGTAGGGGTGACATGGGGGGACGTGCGGAAGGCACCAGGCCGGGGAGGCCTGAGGGGCAGGGGGCGCCCGCCCCGTGATGCCTCGTCTCGTGCCCGAGCGATCCCTCTGCTGCTGCGTTCACCCCTCCACGGTTTCCGCAACCCGGGGCTTGGCGCGCGCCCGTACATCTTCCGCCAGCTCTCCATTTTCCGCGGGATTCTGGTTTGATGGCTCACTGCTCATCTCAGCTCGGTTTCCACGGGCTTGATGGCACTTGGCACACTGCAAGGGGCCAGCAGCGACCGACTGCCTTCGTTCTGGTCGTTTGCGTGTCTTCCTTCTTACCCGCTGAAATGTTCCCCCCGTCCCCCACCACGAGGGCAGGGGCCGGTCGGGTCTGCTCACTCCCCTATGGCCTGTGTCCAGGGGAACGTCTGGCACACAGTAGGTGCTCAGACATTGCCCGTGGATGAATGCAAAGTTGCATGAGTCTCCCCAAAGTAGAGAAGCCGCTGGGTTGGGCCACTGGCGTGCACGCACCGGGGACCTGGCTGCTCCTGACCGCACCTGTGCGGAGAGAAAGGCGTGGGGACGGGCGTCCCCTGGCCCCTTGGACCCGAGGGGCTGTTCTCTCTAAGCAGCTCTGCCGTGCAGCCACACAGCTGGCTGAGCCAAGCCTGGCTTGTCACAGCACGCGCGGCCACCTCCGTGCACCGCCTCCTCGCCCAGGACGCGTGATTCTGGCCCACCCCTAAGGACAAGCCCGCTCTGGGCTTGCTTCCGGGGCATATCCTCACCTGTGTTCAGCAAGCGAGCCCCGGCTTCTTTGCCAGGCAGCCTGCCGCCACAGGACACCTGTCCGCTGGTGGCCGCAGATTCTCCTGTCCACGTCGGGGACAGGGCTTCCGTCTCGGAGACGACCCGGAGCCGTTCTCGTTCATCTGTCACTGTCCCATCTGTCACTGTCCCATCGCACCATCCCAACGGCACGTGGTACCTAAAACGAGAGTGTCCAGCTCGCCCTGGACAAGCAGCGAGGAAGGAGGCTTGGGGTCCGTCTTCCCCCGCCCGGGTCTGAGCTTCGAGCCTGCCCGGCACAGGGGGCGGGGGCAGGGCGGGGGCGGGGGCAGGGGCGGGGTGGGCAGCATGGCCCGGCCGCCCGAGGACACACGTGCCGACGTCGCCTTCCTTCCGACACGACGCCCTGAATTTCACAGATGTGACATTTCATTCCAGGAGGAGATCGATATTGCGATCGGCACATAGACACGCATGTCGCATTCATTCTCCAAAACGTGACAGTGGCGTTGCAAGCACTTCTCGGCCCCCGCGGGCCCAGAGGGGATGTTTGAACACGTTTCGCTCAGATGGAGCTGAGAGGGGAGCGGGGGCGGAAAGGGCAGTGGGAAATTATCTGTAAACATTTGATGACAGAACTGGGGGGGGGCGCTCCACCTGCCTCCCCCCTCCCTCTGCCCCCTGCTGGGCCCCTGTTTCCTTGGTCATAGGTGGCAGGGTCTGAGCGATGACGATGGTGCTCGCTGTGTCGCCGGGCACAGCCTCCTCCAAGCGCGGGTTTAGATGTGACATCCGCTTCAGCAGAGATTTGCTCACAATTGCTCCCCGCTGGGCTGTGGACTGGAAGCCGAGCAGAGAGAGGGGGGGTGGCGGACCCCCCTGCTCTGGTTTTGAGTCCTGCTTGCTGCACGTTCCCCCGGACCCTCCCCTGCCCCAGCCCACCCGGCCACGGCTTTCCCGTTGCCCGTGATACCTGCTTGACCTTAACCTTCACACGGTCCATCCACAGGCCCTCCGTGTCCTCACAGATGCCTTGCAAAGGGCACGGGACCTGTGAGGATGGAGGAGACACAGAGAGGGTCCGTCAGGGACCGGCTCGAGGCCACCGTGTGTGCGTAGGTGGCAGGACGGGATTCGAACCCCCGTCTGCCTGATGGAGCTGACGCTTCCTGCCCCCGCCCCCCACCTCCAGACCAGGCTGCGGCACCACGGATAGAAGCCAGATCTCATTAGGACGCCCCGACGAGGGGCCCATCAGTCCCAGCATGTCCGCTTTGTCCAGTCACTGCGACCCTTTCATCTCCAAGCCTTTGAAACAATGTCCCTGCCCTGAGCAGAGCCGGCAGCATCTTCCTTCTCCGTTGCAGACGAGAGAGAGAGAGAGAGAAACAAGCAGACGCAGCCTCGGTCCTCGCTGTCCTCGGCGGCTGCCTTTGATCTCTCTGGGGGTCTCGATTTGCGCATCCAGGTAGCACGGACGGACGGACGGCGCCGCGCTCGCAAGCTTCCCCACGTAGGCCCTGGAGCAGTGGAGCTCCCTGTGCCCGCTGTGGGGTCTGCATCCACGTGACAATCCCGTGGCCCCACGGGAAAGGCCCCTGCCGGCCCGGTGTGCCCCGGCGAGACCCGAGGGCCAGCATCACCTTGGGGCCACCCACGTGCTCTGGCCCGAGCCCATGGCGGGGCAACATTGGCGTGGCCCCCAGAAGTGGACGTGCCACACACATTTATCGTGAAAGCTGCACTTGGCCTCGTTCTCGCTTCAAAAGCAAGGGCTGAGGCGGCGAGCGGACCACAGCGGAGACCCGGACGGGAGGGATTCCAGGCCCTTGGTGTGACAGCGTAGAGTGGCGGCAGGGATGAGCTTGGCTGCGCCACAGAGGAGCAAAGCTGCAAAGCCCCGGGCCGCGTCGACCGGGGTGCAGGGCCCGGGTCATGCCTTGGCTCTTCGGAAAGGTTACGTGGCTGCTCTGAGGCTTGGCTTCTTCCCCTGTAAGATGGGCGTGTGGAACAGCCCCTTCCTCAAAAAGCTGCTGAGAATGTAAAATCAGACACGCATGCAAGGAGGAAGTAGCTCGTCCACACCTGTCCCCGCGCGGGTGCCCGGGTGGCAGGGGCGCTGATGTCACATCAGGGGTGAGGCTGGTGATGGCCGTACGGATGCAGATGGTCATCGTCAGACACATCACGCCCGCATCTGAGTTCCGGTCTGGCCTCTGCTAACCTCCCCGTCTACTGTCCAGGAGTCTGAGGGGAATCTACACCTTTCAAACACAGGAGAGGGAGGGGAAAGGCTCACGGCCGGCCTCTTCCCCGGGATCTGACCTTGAGAGGACACCAGCTGAAACCTGAACGCACATTCATTGGCCAAGTGCGGGCGGCCAACACAGACGAGAATCTCAGAGACGCGGCCGCCGGGAGTCTGCACGGACCCAATAACTCTTCTCCCGAGTCTTCACTGAGCTCTGCCCCACATATGAGGTGTGTGTGGGACCGTCCCCAAGCTCAAGGGGGCATCCCTCTGAAGGTGAGAGACTTGAGAATAATCCCTCTGGAGCTGTCTGGACAATGACAGCTGCTGGGGGCTGTAGCTCGGGAAGCCGTGCAGAGAGGAACTCCTCTGAGGCATTCTGGGAAGAGAGACACCTGCCAAGGGGCTCCGAGCATAGAGCAGAACTGGAGAGTGAAGAGAACCCTCCAGTTGCCCAAAAAAAGCTGCCACCGGCCAGGAAGCAGAGAGAGATCCCCCACGATCGGGAGAGCTGGTGACACGACTATACATTACAGCCCTATAAGAAGAAAAAACCTGATCCTACTTCCAAAATGTTGTTTGAGCCAGAAGTTAACTAAATTACCAACTAGTGCTATGACAAAGCCTAACCCTCCCCAAGCTGTGGGTCCGAGTACCCCACCCTCTGTAGTGGCCTGACCTAAGAAAAAAATACATTCGTTACTAATGATCAATATTGTTTATATCAGTCACTATCGTTTTGTAGAAAATGCTTGCCATGTAATAAAACATTTCAAGACATGTAAGGAAGCAATAAAATGTGACCTTGGTAAAGAGAATAAATAGTCCATAGAAGCAGGCCCACAGAGGAAAATGGATGTTAGAATCATTGAGAACTTAAACAATGGCGATACAAAATAACAAAAGATGCATTGTAGAAGCTGGGTTAAATAGAAACCCATAGCAAAATTTCCAATTCATAAATATAGAATAAGGGAAGTAGTAATGCATCACTAGAACGCCACAGCCATAGTTTCTGCAGGCAGGATCCACTGATGCGTGCTCCCATTAAACGGACCAGGAAAAGAATAAAAAACAAAACCCAAAGGAAACAGAAAGAGGAAAAGAATTAACCTCAGAGTGCAAATAAAATGAAATGAAATAGAAATTTAAACCAATAATAGAAAAAAATCGATGAAGCTAAGAGGTGGTTCTTTAAAAAGCTAAACTAAAATGACAGACCTTTAGCCAAAACCATCAAGGAAAGAAAAGAGAGCCTAAAGAAATAAAATCTAAATGAAAAAAAAAGTTACAACGGACACCACAGAAATACAAAGAATCACTAAAGAATACTACAAAGAATCATATGCTAACACATTTGACGATCTAGAAGAAATTGATACATTTCTAGAAATATATAATATTCCAAGACCGAACCAAGAAGAAATATAATATCTAAGCAGACCAATTATTAGCAATGAAACTGGTTGCCTTAGAGGAGGTTGGTGGGGGAATGAAAAAAAATGGGACAAAAAGTAATAGCGTTACCCAATCTCGTGACCGAGTGCACGAATCATCCATTAATTTTACAAAAGCAATTGGTATAGTTTAGTGTTCCTCTATTAACGAGTCGATCCTATTTTTAGAAATCACAGACAATGTGTAGGTAGACGCCATGGTCAGAAAAAGGACTGGGTTGTGTTTTTCTAAGAGAAATGACAGAATTATGTGTGTTTTAGCAAGCCGTTCTACGAGTCACTTAAAAAGAAGGAAAAAAAAATGACTAATTCTCGAGTTGATTTTTCCGTTACTTGCAGCCAAAACCATGCGCAGCAAACCCTGTCTTCCTCTCCCGTGTTTGAGATTAAGAGTCTGAGGGTGACCTGGTTCCCGGGTTGCTTTGCTGGAGAAGGCCTGGAGATCCGGGGTCTGGAGGCCCAGCCCTCCCGGGCTCCCATCCCCCTGCCCTGGCTTCTGGGAGGACCCGCAGCTCACACCTGCCACGCTCCAAGCCGACGCGTGGAAACGGAGCACCTCACCCTCCCTCCTCTTCCTTTCCTCTTCCTCGTTTCGTGATTTCCTTATTCTCTTCCTGATTTCCTGCTTCCTGCTGGCAGCACCCCCTTTTCCCACGGCCTGAGAGCAAGAGCTGGCCTTACTGGTTCCTCCCCATCCTCTAAGCCTCAAGTTCTGTAGACACCGATGGTTTTCCTCCCATAGCCCCCCTGTCCTCCCTTCCCTGTGTCACCTGGTGTCTGCCCCCGTTATCTCTCCCTGGCTCATTCAATGGTCTCCACCTCTGGGCTCTCTCCGTTTCACTGATGACGTTATGAGTCGTTTTGAAACATCATTCAGGGGCCTGCTAACATAATCAGGCCGCGATCGCCCTTCCCCACACGAAGACGTCCCCAATCTCACGCCTGGCCTCGGGCCCCGCCTCCCCCACGGCTTCCCTTCGAGAGGAGTGCGGCTGACAAGCAGAAGGGGCGTGTCAGCTGTCGGCCCTCCATCCTAGCCTGGACTTCCCGGCATCTCTACAGGTGAGAAACTGGGTTGCGGGAACGTTAGGTGAGCTGGGCACCGCATAGGAGGAAGGCCGGGGGATTGAACGAGGCATTTGATCCACATCTTGAGCTTCTGACCCCTCCGGGCACAACGAGGGGTGGGCCTCCCAGCCTCCGGGCCTGCTGGCTTTCTCTGCTTTCCCCTTCCAGAAACTTCACGTGCCCCCTGCCCCGCGCCTGCCTGCTCCGATCTTACCCACGCTCCAACGGCGAACTCAGCTTCCTATTGGTTTCCAGAGTCTACCTTGAGTGTCCCCTTGAAGCCGACCTCTCCGTGACCTCTGACAATTGCAGACCGAGGACTTTGGGCTCTAGACTCTGTCTCACTTGGCCTCCAGTCTGCACGCTCCGGAGGGCACAGCCAGGACCCCAAGCGCCTCTGTGGCTGCACGTGGCCCGCCCAGCAGCACCCCTGGCACATAGCACGTGGCCGATAACGCCGCCAGGGGCTTGCAGCTCCCCGGGGCCCTGGCTCACAGCTGTGGAAGCCGACCAGGCTCCTGGCCCGTGAGGGGAGGGGGCTTCAGGCGGTGGAGACAGGGAGGGACGTCTAGAGGCGCTTTGCTGGTGTCAGTTGGCAGGTCGTGGCTTCCCAAGCAGCGGGACGCTTGCAAGGATCAGAGCAGAGCAGAACAGAACGAAAAGCGACCGGCCGGTAAATGAGATGAGCCTTTGACAGCTGGGACTCTGGGGGCTCCGGTGACATCGGCGCCAGCTGGGGGACTCCATAATGAGGCTGAGGTGGCACCGACAAGCCGTGCGGTGGGTGACAAGCTGTGTTCGCTCCTGGCAGGGGACCCGCGTGGCAGGCGGCCACCTCCCTGCCTCCCGGCAGCTGGCTCCGCCCCTCGCCCATGCTGGATGCTTGAGCAGCGTCCTCGTCTCTCTTCTCGTGATGCTCGCCGCTCTTTCCACCGGTCGCTTGTCCGTCGGCTTCCGGAGCGGCGTCTGGATTGTCCACCGAAGCCTGGGGGGTGGGGGGGTCCCCTCCTGAGGAAGCCGGGATGCGGGGAAGACAGGGACACGGATTTGTCACTCGGGGAGAAAGGTGCAGGAAGTCACTCCTGGTGGTGGCACCCGCAGCCGCACACCGAGGGCTCCTGACTCACGAGAGGGGGTGGTGCTGGGTGCTCGTGGGGGGCAGAGGCCCCTTTTCAGCACCTGAGACCAGAAGGTGCCTTGGGCAGCCTCGGTGACCCCGTTCTCTTCTGTTCTGTTTTGTCCCATCACAGGGCAGGTGTATATTGCGTGTCCCCAACCAGTGCCAGGCCCAGGGCTGGGCAGGACAGACGGAGATGACGGGAGTCCCTTGGCCAAGGAGCGCACGGTCCGGCGAGGAAGGGACAGAGGTCGATGTCGTTGGTATGGATGCCACTGCAGAGACAGGACTCAGGCCTGGCGTGTGCCATGTGTGGTGGGGACTAACCCGGTTCGGAGCGCATAGGAGTGTCCGGGGGTGGCCGGAATGAGTGACCACGTCTGGGGGGGCAGGGCTTAAGACAATAGGCGTCTCTACCCTCAGAGCTCCGGAAGCCGGAGTCAGGATAAAGGTGTCGACGGGATGTGACACCCCCTCTGACGGCTCTAGAGGACGGTCCTTCCTGTCCCCCGGCTGCTGGTGGCTGCAGGCGTCACTGGCAGTCCTTGGCTTGCAGATGCGTCTCTCCAGCCTCCGTTGTCCCATGGCGTCTTCCCTCTGTCCCTGCGTCTCGAATCCGCCTCTGCCTTTCTCTTATAAGGACACTTGTCCTTGGAATTATGGGTCATCTTAATGCAAAGGGATCTCAAGACTCTTAATCACGTATGCAAGATGCTGTTTTCCAAACACACTCACGTCCGCAGAGGGCAGGTGGGGGGACACATGGTTCCCACGGCTTCCTGGGTGGACCAGCGACCCCCGTCAGCTGTGCAGGCACGATGGAGTCGTCCAGGTAACGAGGGGAGGGGGGGACACCTGGGCGGTGAGAACCACCAGCCGGCGACGGAAGTGGGAGACCTCGCGAGCGAGTGCGACACGCAGAGAGGTGAATCGGGGGTGGGGGTGGGAAGTGGGACAAAGGCAGCGGGGGTCCTCAAATACGATGCACAGTTCGGGGGTTGGGGCGACATCCTGAGGTCAGTGGGGACCCATGGAGCCCCGAGCC
>PVKZ01008998.1:0-12962 GCA_004027375.1 Macroglossus sobrinus
AAACTCAAGGACTTTGGCCTTAAAGAGGATTTTATGAATTTGATTTCAAAGGCAAGGGAAGTAAAAGCTAAAATAAATGAATGGGACTACATCAAACTAAGAAAGTTTTGCTCAGCAAAAGAAATCAACAAGGTAGAGAGAGAACCATTTGAATGGGAAAACAAATTTGCAAGTAACACCTCCGATAAGGGCCTAATATCCAAAATATACAAAGAACTCATACAACTCAATAACAACAACAACAAAAAAAGATCCAATCAAAAAATGGGCAGAGGTCCTGAACAGACACTTTTCCCTAGAGGACATACAAATGACCAACAAATATATGAGACGATGCTTGACATCGCTAACTATCAGGGAAATGCAAATGAAAACCACAATGATAGCATCTCACACCTGTTAGAATAGCTACAATCAACAGGACAAGTAATAACAAATGTTGGAGAGGATGCGGAGAAAAAGGAACCCTCATACACTGCTGGTGGAACTGCCAATTGGTACAGCCACTATGAAAAACAGTATGGAGGTTCCTCAAAAAACAAAGAATTGATCTACCGTATGATCCAGCAATCCCTCTTCTGGATATTTACCCCAAAGACTTGAAAACCCATATCCAATAAGATACTTGTACACTGATGTTCATAGCAGCATTATACATAGTGGCCAGGACATGGAAACAACCGAAGTGTCCTATGATAGATGATTGGCTAAAGAAGCCATGGTACATATATACAATGGAATATTACTCAGCCATAAGAAGAGATTTTGAAATTCTGCCATTTGCGACAACCTGGATGGACCTTGAGATAATCATGCTAAGTGAAATAAGCCAGACAGAAAATGTTGAAAATCACTTATATCACTTATATGTGGGATATAAACCTAAAAGCAACAAACGAGCAGGACAAACAAACAGAGACTCATGGACGTGGACTATAGGCTCGTGGTTACCAGAGGACTACAGATTAATGGTTACTAGTTGGGTGGGGGAGAGAGGGAGGTAGACAGGGTAAAAGGGGTCAAATATAGTGTTTAGAGGGAGGTTGAAGTGGGTAAAGGGGATCAAATATATGGTAGCTGAAGAACATGGCTGGTAAACACACAATGGAATATACAGATGTCAAATGATAATGTACACCTGAAAATGATATAATTGTATCAACCAATGTTATCCCAATAAACTTATTTTTTTTAAAAGTATTATTTGCTTTTGCTCTAGGATAAAAAATGTAATCAGTTTACCAGAGTGATTACCATGCTTTGAAAACTGTGCAAAGGCTTCAGTGATTTTCTCCTACTATTTGACAATATATCATAATATACCATGTCCCAGGAATTAGAGAATTACATAATAAAATCAAATTTGCAGATATTAATCATGTATATTCTACTTGCATTTTCCTTTTCATTAATGTAAAATCATCAAACTTGCATATTCATTTGTCCCTATACATACTGTATTTACACTGGGACTCTTTATTATTTACATTTATGATTTTATTTTGTGTTCTGCCATTTATGTTAACCATTTCACTTCTTTTTGAGACATCAATAAACCATTTTCGAGACTTGATCTATTTTATGAGGTAGTAATATAATGCAATGCTATAGTAAAAACAACAAAAGCAAATTTAATGACACATACATAACACATATGACATGAAGATACATTAGGAGAAACAAACTTTGTTAACTGAATCTTAATTAAGATGAACTGACCAATATCCTCCTTGCTTTAAAAACATAAATTTTAAGGCTATAATAATTATTTATAACAATAAGATTTTCACAAAAATCATAATTACACTTCAAATTTTTAAAATATACTGAACAAAACTGTTACCATTTTCTCTCTGGAACTGCCAAACTACCTAAAAGCCACTTAAACAGCTAAAGGACCATAACTGGGTTCTCTACCTATACTTGGAAGAATAAGATGCTGAGGGATATCCATATGTAGTACCAAGAAATACTCTAAATTCTCATGTTTCCTCATATTAGCATCTTGTTTTTTAGCACCCATAGACATGATACAGAAAAACTATCAAGGGTACCAATGAGTTAGCTGGTGTCCCAAAACAAGGGGCATGCTGGCAGTGGAACTGTTCCATTATGAGGATGCTAGAAGAGTCCATTTGGTTTTAATCCAGCCATATGCATAAAACTCAAATTATTATTCCCTCTCCCTAAAAGTAAAACAAAAAAAGTTAGTAAAAGACCATACTATGAAAGAAAAAAAGCAAATATCTATATAAAGTAATGTTAAAATTAAATTTATAATCAAGATGTTTAGAAAAATAATTGAGGATTTAAGGATATACAATCCGAAAACTAGAAGATTCCCAAAGATACAGAGATTACATTTTGAAACTAGCCATCCTATTGATCTACACACTTCCATCTCCTATTTAATCATACTTGCTAATAATCATTATACAATTATATGAGATTCCTGCCTGTTTTGCCCTTCTAATTTAACAGCTCACTTCTTTAACTGGCCAGAGACTCAATCCTCGTGCCTCTCTTCCTAGCACCAACTTTCCTAGAGCTTCCATGGATAAAACTGTCAGCAACAGGTTCCCTTTTCAGCCCTTGGACTCCAAACTAACCATGTCAGAAAAAAGCCAAGGAAGCCAGATAAAATTTGGGTGAGATCCAACCTAAGTAGGGATTCCAGGCATGACAGCCATGTTAAGTAGTGAAGGAAATACAAAGTCCAGCCAAGGTATGAACTCTACATTCTAGCAGAATGTCCAGACAGAGATAACATTCAATGAAATTCTATGAAACTAGAGACATCTAAGCTGAGTTTTAAACAATCAGTAAGAAAGCAAGAAGGTTGTAGGCAGAAATGAAGGTGACAAGGGGAAGGGCATTCCTAAATCATAGGGGCAGAAAATAGTGTATGTGTTGAAGAAAAGTAAAGATTCATCTACAATGAGAACATGGAGAGCACAACAAACTGGGGAGTAGTGGCAGATGATATGAGAACTATTCAGGTTTGAACCAGAAGGTGAAAGGCTTTTTGTGGTAGCTATTTGGGATCCATTAAAGAAGTTACAAATTGACAGGTTTTGCTTAAATTCAGCCCAAATATAAGATTTTCTTCAGCTTAAAGTATATCATTATCACTGCTGCTTTTTAAATTGCATTTAAAATTTTAATAAAATAATAGTATTCTAAATCAGAAGATTTTATATTAAAACTTAGATTTCCAACTTCTCTTAAAAAATCAGGAGATCTGGAAATATCTCATTCTCGTGTTATCCTGACATGTGAGTAGAGGCTACATATACTTTGAACAGGCATTCTTTGCTTTCCAATTTATAACAGAATAAATTTGTTTAAACTTAAACCAGGCTGGCCTCACATAGGCATTCGAGTATTAGATTTCTGCAGTAAAGCTTCAAAAGATTAATGACTATAAATCCAAAGTATCTATTAAAATTAGAAAATAGTTACCAAAGTGGCATTAAAAAAAAAGAACATTAAACAAGTTTCTATCCAATCAAAATAAAACATTTGCATGTCAAACAATAAAACTGAAATTAAAACTTATACTAGGGACTAGGCTATGGTAAAAATTCAGTAACTCAAAATGTGCTTCACAAATTGGGCCAAAAAGATTCCCAAAGACCCATGCTCCCTGTGTCTATGCCCTTGTATGATACTCTTCCACAATGATGCTGAACTTTTCCATGTGATTTCCTTTGACCAATGGGACATCAAAAAAATGCGACCTAAGCAGAGGTTTAAAGAGTGCTTGCACACTGTTATGTGCTCCCTCTTGCTGTGTTGAGACCAGTAGGTGACAAAGCCCGGGCCAGATGGAGCACAGACAAGCCATTCTAGCTGAGGACCTGACAACTGTCAACCAGACATGTGAGTGAGACCATTCAGAATCATCTTGCCCCAGCCAAACCACCAGCTGACTATAGAACCTCCTGGTTAACCAGAAACCAATGAGTAGTAATGAATAGAATGTTGTTTTAAGTTGCTAAGCTTTGGAAAGGTTTCTTACCAGTAAAGTACTGATATAAGAAAGAAAAGGAAGAGGTGGTGGGGGTTGGAGGAGAGGTTGTGAGAGGGGACTTAGAATAAGATTCAACACAAAAATGAAGTTGCAAACCACCAGTATAACAACTAATATTAGTAAACCTAGGAGAAAGAGTCTTCTAGTCTAACATGTACAGTTGTGGTCCCCAACATTCTTGGCACTGGGGACTGGTGTTCCTATGAGAATCTAATGCCTGCTGATCTGAGGTGGAGCTGAGGTGGTGATGCTAACACTGGGGAGCAACTGTAAATACAGATGAAGCTTTGCTTGCTGGCCCACCGCTCACCTCCTGCTTGTGTGGCTCAGTTCCTAACAGGCCATGGATGGGTACAAGTCCATGTCCCAGGAGTTGGGGACCCATGATCTATAGTACATGAAAGAACCATGAGATTTGAGAATGAATGGATATGATGGAATATGGAGGAATATGTGTATAAGATAGGGAGTGAGCTATCAGTATAATATCTTTAAGATGAAAGGATCCATCTGTATATGTCCTAATTCCACCCTCTTTCCTAAAATGATATGTTCAGAAGATATGATTTAACCTGCAGTAGGTAGCTAAATCAAGACAAATCAGACAAGGGAATCAAGAGGCCTAACTTAAGAAAAAACTGGAATTCCACAGAATTTTTTTAAAAGACCTAGGGGCTCTAGATTATACCTAGATCTGAATCCCTGCTTTGCCCCTTACTAGCTGTGTAGCACGGTCACATTTAACCTCCCTGGGCCTCAGTTGCCTCACCTGTAAAATGAGGACAGTCCCTATCTTACAGGGTTATTGTGAGAATTAAAGATATAGTAAAGCACACAGAACAGTGCTCTAACCATACTAAAAATACAATAAATGTTGGCTGGTGGAAGAGAATTACTACTTATCTGAAAGTTTGGGCAGAATCATTTCTTTGTGCCATATATACCATCCAGCACAATACTTACTTTGCAAAGATACCGATCAACTATGTTCAAATACCCCTCTCCTTGCAGGTAAACCAGAGGTGACTCAACCAATAAGCTGAAAATTAGAGAAGAAAGTTTCTCACCTGAAGTTCTGGAGACACTAAAATTAAGTGAATACATATAGTCAGGGGCCCCAGAAGTATGTAAGAGTCAAGGAAAACATAAGGGAGAGTGTGAAAGATCACCAGAAAATAGCAGCCTGCAAACCCAACGCTGGTAAGAAGCCAAAACTTGTGGTCCACATGTCCAGGAGGAATCCAGGATAACTGGCCAGAACTGCCATAGATGACAATCTATGGTTTTCTATTATGTGTAGCCTTGTCAGGGCCCACAGGGATCCAGCCAAATTTGAAGGAGCAAAGAATGAACTAACACACGGAGTTCAAGAACTATTTGTTCTTGTTTCCCCTGCATAGTGCTAATATCTGCAACAAATTTTCTTGAGTTCTCTGACTTTGCGTTAAATATTAAAATATTAAAATCGTTTTCTTTAGCTCTAGTGCTTTTTTCCTACCTGTGTCAAAATAGTATTTAATTTTCCCCCAGAATTCTTTGAATATTATGATTACTTAATTACTAATCTTGGTGTGTCTTTATTCACAAGCTCTTTTCATTTAATTTCTTATCATTAGTATGTTATTAACAGCTGAATTGCATTTGACATCATGCCAGATGTTATACAACTGAAACAGATAGCTAGCTGCTGCCCAACAAACACCAGTAGAAAGAAAAACCACTGACCTATTTAATCAATAAGTAGGATTGGAAGGGAGACTAAATACAAACATAGATCCCCAAGAAAACTCTTAAATTTTAGTCTTGGCCTGAACTAAGACTGTGAAAATGGAGAAAGAAAAGGGCAAATGACAGCAAAAATACTAAAGAGGTATGTTTAATAAAGTATTAGGATTCTCACTGGAGGAGGAAAGAGGAAATTGCTGAGGTTGACTTCCTGGCTTCTGATTTGGTGGCTATGAGAGGTAATGCAGTGGGAGAGCCAGTTTAGAAAGGAAGATAGTAAGTCTTAAAAATCTTAAATTTGAACTTCCTGTGGAATAGTTACGTAGAGGTACTATATGTAGCAGAGGTCTGGATGCTCAAAAGAATGGTTTTCAGGCTAGAAATTCAGATTTGGAAGATACCATCATGTGAAAGGGCCCTGACTGTGATCATCATGGATGGACATATAAATGAAAATGAGCCAAAGACAGAACAGTGGAGACATCAACTTTTACATGTAGGGCAAAGGGAAGAAACGTGAAAAAGACTTGAAAAACAAATACTTAGAAAAACAGGAGAGAAATAAGAAGCCTTGGAGAAGAAAGTTTAAAAAACAAATGATCAGCACCTCCAATGTCACAGAGAAGTAATAGAGGACTGAAACTGTCTCATTGGATATAACAATGAAATCATCATTAGTGACCTTAGCAATTACAATTTCAATAAAGCCAAAATATGGATGTGCCTACAACCAAGCTCAGACCACAATGACCCATGAGATGGCAGAGAAATAAGATGGAAAGAATCTGTGTCCCTGAATGAGCACATGGAGTAGAATTTACTGAAATATTCCCCTGTAAAGTAGGAAATAAAGTTCAATTAAACCATGAAATCATTGATAGTACTTTGTTACAACAGCCCAACCTTTTCTTAACTTCTCTATCCAACAATATACCATAATTTATCTAATCAATCCCTTTTTGAGAGAATTTACATTGTTTCCCATTTTTTTATTGTTAAAAAATAATATAATATGAAGACCTTTATATGTTAATCTTTGAATTCATCTCTGACATCTTTGTTTTCAACTCTTAAAATAGAATTTTTCAGCAGCAGACTTTACATCCAATTTCATTCAGTGAAATCTTCTAAAACATGCAATAGTGTACCTACATGCAAAAATATCACGAAGTAATGTTTCAAAGGAAAAATTAAAAAAAAATTTTTCAGTGTGAGTGCATGATACTCATACTTCCATAGTGTACATACATATATAATTAGCTGAAACAATGTGAGAGCTTTAAGGTAACTGATGCATGTAAAATATACAATTTCCCCTCTTTCTGTTTAGTCATATTTTATTTTTAAGGATTGAAGGATGATAATAGTATTTTCATGGCTATATTATTAAGATACCAGGCACTTAAGTAAGACTGTAAATCTTGAATATTTAAAAATCTATCAACCAATTCAAATATTAGTGTCAGAGAAACAAAGGTTATTGAATTTTCAAGGACAAAGACTGTATTCAATGAATCCTTAACTGGACAAGATATACAAAAGCCAATAGAAATATCACCCTTATACACTACTAAAAGAAATGGCAAAGCCAGTCTCTAAGTGTGTCACAATAACCAAGAGGAAGAACACCAGGTATAAATGGACTGGTAGTAGACACTGAAACCAGTTAAGGAAAAATATTCAGATTCTCCCTCTGAGTACATGAATGATTACACCCCCCCATTCTCCAACCCAGGTGTCAAATTTCCCACTGTGCGTGCCTTCTGGAACTCTAGCTCAGAGATCAGAAATCTAACTACATCTTTAGCCTAGTCACTGAATGTCTCCATGACTTTCTGGACTTCACTGAAACTTAGCTGACCTCTAAAAATATCAATTCATTTCTAATGCAAAGGGGTTTTGTTTGCTTTTAACACTAACCACATGTTCCTCAAGACCAGAAGGTACAATAAATGCTTCCACACCCACACCCAAACCATTTCTGTTCTTTCCTCCTCCAACTCCCCCTAAGAATGATGAATCTCTTTTCTTCAGTGGAGTCATCCTCTATCCTCCCAGCTGCTGCAGGCCTTTCTACTGGCTCAATGCTCTCTTTCCATTTGACTCCTATCATTATTCCTAATAACATCAACATTCAGTTGGCCTTTTGTTTCCTTGGCCTTCTCACCTCTTACAATCTTCTACTATACCTCATGTCACTCATCCATTTTCACTATATGTACCACTTTCAAAATTCTAATCTCTAACATAGACTATACTTCCAAAGCTCAATATCTGATGTGTCTTCCCCTCACTTAATCTTATCAGGGTCTTCAATCATTAATCTCATTCTTCTCAGATCTGAATCACAGCAAATTTCTCTAAGTGTTGTCCACACTTAGTTTCTCCACATCTTTACTTCATATTCATTCTTTCATTGTTCAGGATTTTTAAATAAAAATTTAAAGCATACAAGATATGATATATTAACACAAACTTTTCAAAGAAAAGGACTTCTTTTTTAAATGAACATCCAAGTACCCACCACCTAGCTTAAGAATTAACACACCATCATCATATATGAAATTCTCTATGTGCCTCTTTTGTGTTGGTTACCTTTTGAGTAATGGCTTACATGTCCCCTGAGATCTAGCCTTCAGCAGCAAATCTTTATACTTCTAAAATATATCTCAAATCCAACTATCTCTTTATATTTCCATTACCTACATCTGGTCCAGGTCATCATAAATGACCCATCTGAACTGGTCCCCTTTTTCATTTGTTATCCTTCTCATCTCCCATAATATACTCTTAGTAACCAGAGTAAACTTTTTAAAAAATAAATGTTCACTCCCTTGTTGAAAACACTTCAATGGCTTTTTGACGGAAATTACTGATTATCCCCCAAAATCTATTATCCATTTCTTCCATATGTGTGGATATAACCCACACATATCCACAAGTTTTAACAGGGTACAAGGCCAACCAGGTAGGGACTATACTTCCAAACCTCCAAGTCACTAACTTTGGCCATGTGACTAAATGATAACTAATGAAATATAAGTGGAAACTACACCTAAAAAGAAAATTGCCAGCCCTTCATTCCTTTTCCAAAGTTATAGAGACATGGACCCGTAGATGGTAATGTGGCTCAGACCACCCAGACAAGGATAACACTTTATTAGATTGTTAAGACAAAAGGAATCATGGTTCTTAGACAACTTTGTAGAACAGAGTCTGCTATGACTCTGGACTAAGTTGTTACATGAGAGAGAAACTTCTATTTTCTTCAAGGCCCTATACATGGGGGTCTTTTTGAAACAGTAATTGAACTCAGTTTCCCATTGTACTTGGAATAAAACGTAAGCTCCTTACCTGAGTCTGCACTTTTTCTTCATAGCACTTACTACAGTTTGAATTTGTTTATTTGATCTATTTGTCTGTTCTAGGTAAAAATGTTTAAGTGCTTTGAAAGCAGAAAATTTGTTCATTACTATATCTTGAATACCAAGTATAATGTCTGACAGAAGGTACAATAAGTAAATGTTGAATAAAAGTTCAAAAGATAAAACTCTTTATTTCATAAGGGCATTGGCTATCCTCAGCCTAAACTGCTCTTCACCTAGCTTTATGTTCTTTCTTCTTCAAGTCTGAGTCTAAATGTCAGCGCTTCCAAAAGGCCTTTTTCTGACCAACCCATCTAACTTAGCATCAATCCCAACTGTAGTTAGTCATTCTCTATCACTTTACCCTGTTTTTTCCCTTCATACTACCCTTAAAAATATAAAATGATCTCATTTACCTATTTTTTGACCATCTGTCTCAAAGAACATAAAGCATGATGAGATCAGAGATTCCATCTATCTTTTTTATTTATATTATTTGTCAGATGCTTGTATGTACTTGATAAATTTCTGAGTAAATAATGATTATAAATATGTTATAAAAGAGAGTGTAAGTCTTATGAATACCTCTTGAAATTAAAACAAAATGCAAATAATCTGAAATAAAATTTAATCTGAATCATAAACTAAATCAATAAAAGACAAGTATGAGAGAAAGAAAGATGGGGGCACTAAAATTGTTGCATTTATTCTTGATATGATAATTAGAAAAATATATTCAAATATTCAGAAATTTTAAAGAAAATTTTCAGAATTAAAAATGAAGTTTAATCTATACAAAGGAAATAGTCTGCATAACAATAGCAATAAAGCATAAAAATAAATTTAAAACTCTTATGGTTATGAATGAAAATGCATAAAAATTCTTTTGTAAAAGACAAAGACTACCAAATGGGTGAAAATTCTATAAAGGGAAAATAAAAAAGACATAATTGACAAATGAAAATAAAAACACAGAATAGAATTCATTAAAACAATTTTATTTTGTTTTTTATATACCTGCAATACACAGCAGGACACAAGAGAGCTGGGATTGGCTGTGAGAAAAAACAGGCAAATGGCTGGCAGAGGATGTAATTTATTGACTTTTTCAATAGGTGACAATATTGTAGCCAACCTGTACTGATTTACTACTATTACTTTAACATTAATAGTATCCTTACATTAAAGCAACACTTTGTTTAATTTGAATGTTTTCATCCAAGTATAACATATGCAAAAAAGCTCACAAATCATAAAATACACGACTCATTGAATTATTCCAAAAGTCAGTACATCCATATAACCAGTACACAGGTCAAGAAATAGAATACTAACACCTAGAAGACCCTCTAATGCCACTTCCCAACTCTAGCCCTTCCTCCTCCATAGGTCTAATCTCAAGGTTTGCCTGCTTTTAAATTGTATATGCATGGAATCATATATAATATATATTCTTTTATACCTGGTTTCTTTTGATGAACAGTGTTATTTGTGTAACTCTTTGTTGTTGCATGGCACTGTAATTTGTGCATTTTCATTGCTCTAGTAGTTACTGTATAATATTGGATTGAATATCAATTTACTTATCCATTTTACTGCCGATGAACATTTTGTTTCCAGGAGGTGGCTAGCACAAATAATGCTGCTTTCAACATGACTGCACCTGTGTTTTAGTGGATATCTATTGCAAGTGCTGGGAACTATATATATGTACACAGAGATTTAGTAGATGCTGCCAGGATTTTCAAACGTGATTTTCCCAGTTTACACCTCAGCAGCAGGGAGTTTCATTGCCATCCATATTCTGACACTTGATATTGTCAATCTTTTTAATTTTAGCCATCCCAGTGAAATCAAATTGTTCAATTAGCATTTCCCTGGTTGAGTAGTTTTTTCACATGCTAACTAGCCATCTGAGTATGCTCTTTTGTGAAGACCTGTTCAAGGCTCTTTCCAATTTTTCTAATGAGTTATCTGTCTTTTCCATATTGATTTATAGGATATATTTTAAAATATGGACACAAGCCCTTTGTCAGGCATACAATATGGCAAGTATCTTCTCTCATTCTTTAGTTTTTATCTATTTTGATATATTTTGATGACAAAATTCTTAACTTGTCCAACTTAACTTGTCCAGCTTAACTTGGTCCAGCTTATCACTGTTTTCCTTTGTGTTCTAAGTTTTGTGTCCTATTTAAGAAATAATTTCCTACCTTAAAATAATAAAGATATTCTCTTATATCATCCTCTAGAGGCTTCATTATTTTACTTTCACACTTAGATTTTCAATCAAATGTGCATGTTGAGAAGCAGAGATCAAGTTTCATTTTCTTCCCATTTGGGTATCCAAATGACCAGCAACATTTATTGAAAAGATTAATTATTTTGAATTGATGAAAAGTAAAATCCACTATGAAGATAAATCACAAACTTTTAAACATCAAATAACAGCACTGAAACATGCTGGAAACAATGATAAAGGTGACAAATATAATAGTAATGTTAAAATTTTACAAAATTCTCGTAAGTATATGCCAGTTGAAATAATCAAAATATAGAAGGGATCTGAAAATATGTAATAAAGCCAATACACAGAACTACAAACCCTACTGAGTACTCACCTTCTTTCTCCATGGCTTGGAAACATTTTTTTAAAAAGTTTATTGGAGTAACATTGTTTAATACAACTATATAATTTCAGGTGTAAATTATCATTTGACATCTGTATATTCCATTGTGTGTTTACCAGCCATGTTCTTCAGCTACCATATATTTGATCCCCTTTACCCACTTCAACCTCCCTCTAAACACTATATTTGACCCCTTTTACCCTGTCTACCTCCCTCCCTCCCCCACCCAACTAGTAACCATTAATCTGTAGTCCTCTGGTAACCACGAGCCTATAGTCCACGTCCATGAGTCTCTGTTTGTTTGTCCTGCTCGTTTGTTGCTTTTAGGTTTATATCCCACATATAAGTGATATAAGTGATTTTCAACATTTTCTGTCTGGCTTATTTCACTTAGCATGATTATCTCAAGGTCCATCCAGGTTGTCGCAAATGGCAGAATTTCAAAATCTCTTCTTATGGCTGAGTAATATTCCATTGTATATATGTACCATGGCTTCTTTAGCCAATCATCTATCATAGGACACTTCGGTTGTTTCCATGTCCTGGCCACTATGTATAATGCTGCTATGAACATCAGTGTACAAGTATCTTATTGGATATGGGTTTTCAAGTCTTTGGGGTAAATATCCAGAAGAGGGATTGCTGGATCATACGGTAGATCAATTCTTTGTTTTTTGAGGAACCTCCATACTGTTTTTCATAGTGGCTGTACCAATTGGCAGTTCCACCAGCAGTGTATGAGGGTTCCTTTTTCTCCGCATCCTCTCCAACATTTGTTATTACTTGTCCTGTTGATTGTAGCTATTCTAACAGGTGTGAGATGCTATCATTGTGGTTTTCATTTGCATTTCCCTGATAGTTAGCGATGTCAAGCATCGTCTCATATATTTGTTGGTCATTTGTATGTCCTCTAGGGAAAAGTGTCTGTTCAGGACCTCTGCCCATTTTTTGATTGGATCTTTTTTTGTTGTTGTTGTTATTGAGTTGTATGAGTTCTTTGTATATTTTGGATATTAGGCCCTTATCGGAGGTGTTACTTGCAAATTTGTTTTCCCATTCAAATGGTTCTCTCTCTACCTTGTTGATTTCTTTTGCTGAGCAAAACTTTCTTAGTTTGATGTAGTCCCATTCATTTATTTTAGCTTTTACTTCCCTTGCCTTTGAAATCAAATTCATAAAATCCTCTTTAAGGCCAAAGTCCTTGAGTTT
>PVKZ01008999.1:0-12958 GCA_004027375.1 Macroglossus sobrinus
GCAGTTGCACGAAGGAAGGGGTGAGGAGAGGAGGCAGCAGGGAGCTGGGAGCAGTGGGGGATGGGCTTCAAGGAGGATTCATCGAGGAATGGCTTGAGACAAATCCCCTTTCCTGAAAAAGAGCAGGAAGGTGAGCCTCAACATAGGGGAGGCCAGTCCTGAGGAAGACACAGGCAATAATCATCGTTATTCACTCTTTTCTGAGTGACGGTCCCCTTGGAGACAGTTGTCAACCCTTGGCTCTGTAAGGAGAAAGCTGTCTGAGATGCTGCTTGGGAAGCCACCCCCACAAGCGGTGGGATGACAGTCATTTCATCCAGATCTGAGAGGCCAGGAACTTGGCCCAAAGTTACACGGAAGCTGGTAACGGAAGGGTCAGGATTTGAACCTGGCTCCTTCTGACTTCCAAGTACCAAATGCTTCTTACCACCCCAACTGCTGCTGGCAGTGCCAGGAGAGTTGGCTTCCAGCCCTGTCGGGGCAAGGCGGGACCCTAACCCACAAACACCCCCATCTTTCCCTATCACCACTGAAGCTCCAAGACTGAGTCATTATGAAACCCAGTCACCCCTCCAGCCAAGTGCGCCCTCACTCTGCAAACTGTGTTTATGACAGTCCCTCCCTTTCCCCCAGATAACACGGGTTGGTCCTTGGACTTGAGAACCCGGAGTGTCTGCTGGTTCTGTTTCTCCCTGGAGCTGTGGCCACCTGTTAGGAGTTTGCTTCGTGAAGTCCCTGGCACCCAGTCACCTTTGGATGGTGTACCAGCTGCTGTAACTGCTCGGCTCGAATCCCCAAGACCCCCTTACCATGTCTGTGTGCACCTGCACCCCTCAGCTTCTCTCCAATACCTTGGGACAGATCTCAGGCTGCCCAAACCCACTTTGCCCGTGTGCATGGAGAGCGGGGAATGCCTGGGAATTTGCATCCCCTTGGGGCCACTCTTAACCAACACTGATAAGCATCCTCCAGCTCCCTTGTCCCTGATGGAGGACTCTGAGTTATGGCACTCGCTACCTCCAGGCTTGGTGTTACACCTTGACTTCTTAGTCCCCTATTAGGTTTTCCAGGAAACACTTGCTATCCCTATAATCCCTAACCAATTGCTTCCATACAAATACTCATCTCAGGGTCTGCTTTTGGGGGACCCACCCCAGGACAGCTATATTAACAAATCAAAGTGCTGAGCCTCCGGTACTGGGGGTTGGCAGACTGGGGACACCAGGCTCACGCTGGCCCACATGGTGTTTTGTTCGTCCCGCCTCCCCATCCCTCCTGGTTCTCCCTCAAAGTAAACACTCTGTTTTCCACCTAGGAATAAAATCCTTGACCTTGGCTAATGGAGTGCGTATTAACTGTATTGAGCATTCACAAAGAAGAACAATGCATGTGGCTATAGCATAGCAAGTGCTTCAAAAGCCACAGTCATTCATGAAAATCCTGCAACAATCTAAGAGATCATCACCCCTTTTAACTGACGAGGAGTTTGAAACATTGGGGCTCGTTTACTCAGAGTCCCATATCTGGGAAGGAAAAAGATGGGATTTGAACTCACACAATCTGACTCCAAAGGATACACACTCGCCACCATGCCATATGGAGACCCAAACCCATACCTACTCTCCTGCCACCCGACCGAGGTTATCTCATCATCCCTGGTAGGACTTCTGATCTGGTCATCTGATTTTTTGCTCTTCTCTTTTCCTATTACTTATTTTCTTCCTTTCGACAGCTTGGGGCTTGATTTGGGTAGGCACAAGAATAAAAAATGATGTAGGATGCTGCATTTTTGGAGGGATTTAGATCTCTCTGTAAAAGAAAAGCCGAAGCTTCTACATCTATTTAAGTCCTCACATTGCAGAGTGACAGTTCCTGGGACCCAGCATTCCCACAAGCCAGCCGAGGCTGTTCCAGAAATTGGACCTTTGTGTGCACGGGGCTGTGGGTGAGCCAGAGCAAGCAGTTGGGAGAGGAAACCAGGCCCCCCACCCCGCCTTGTGCCATCCCTCCTCCAACAAGCTGTCAACTCTGCAGTGGAGAACACTGCCAGCCTGCAGGCTTTCTGTTCCCAGAGCTGAGTCGATGACTCAGTTACTGAGCTATTTCCTTTCTTCATGAGCCTCCCATGCAGAGATTTTCAAGTTATTTCCCTGAAATGTTCCTTTCCTCACCTTGCTGCATGCCTTGTCCCCAGAAGGCACAATGTTCAACGGATTCCTCCTAACAACACACCGGCCAGCATCTATGAGGTTCTTAGATGCCAGGTACCCAGCTCAGCATTTTGCATGTTTTCTTAGCCCAGCCTCACCACTGCACTGGAAGGTCTGCATTCTAGAGTTTCCGTTTTCTGGATGAGGAAACTTGAGGCCCAGAGGGTTTGCCCAAGGTCATTTTGCCAAGAAGTAGCAGAGCTGGAACTCAAACCCATATCAGTTTATGCCTCTCAGCACTCTGCTATACTGTCACATTGCTGTGGAGAGATTCTCTTTAACTATAACAAACTGTATTATTTGCCCTAAAATGGTTCCTTCCTTTCTTTCCCGTGATAGAATTTTTCTACGGCCAGATCGTCTCCCCTTGACTTTGGCCTTAGCCATGTGACTTGCTTTGGCCAAAGGAATAAAGATGGCGTGAAGGTGCACTGCTCTTAGCCGAGGCCACAGGTGGCATGGCATGGCACGTTTCTGCCCGTCCTCCGGGAGCTTCCACTCCCTACCACGAATCCCTTGACTCTCAACCTGAGCCTCAGCATGATGACCTGTGGAGGGGATCTGACCCCGGACTGCAGCCCAGTGGTCAGCCTGACTCATCCAGACCCAGCGGAACCCAGCCACAATCAGCCAGACCACAGCTGACTAGCACTTCGTGGGCGCAAAATCAGTGGTGGTTGCTGTAAGCCACTCACTCAGCTGTTCGGGCTGTTTGCTGTGAACCATTATTGCAGCGGGAACCACTCGCCATCCCATGTGACGGCATTCCAGTCCGGCCCTGCTGCACGGCCAGGCTCGGCTCTGCGGTGGGAGCGTGCCGGATGGCAGTCTCAGGAAGGAGGGGGCCTGCGAGATCGTCTCACCTGGCCCTTCTTTTGGTCTCCATCCCCTCCTGCCCCCTCTGGCAGGCAGCCATATCCTCTGAACATTCTGAAAGAATGTCTTCCTGAGCCCCGGCCCTGAAGATCCCGGCTCAGCTAACCTTCAGGGTTCCTTTCCCTTCATGTGATCAGCACCTGAGTCCCTCATGATCTCTGTCATTCTGTGACAAGCACACTTCTACTTGTTGATGTCAATGGTCAGGGCCATGCGCCCGATCACTCTCCAGTCCCTGCCCGACCCTTGTCCCCATTTTTCTCTGTAGGACAGCGGGGTGAGCCCTGCAAACTAGTGTCTGAGGCGCTTGTGCTCCCCGGCTTCCAGCTGCGTGTAGGTAAATGGGGGGCCCTGGGAGAGACTGCGGGGGGTGGGGAGGGAGAAGAGGAGATGCTAGGATGTTTTCCCCCACCTCCCCCACTTTGGGTGGTGTCTCAGCAATGGCCGTCTTTCCTTCATGGTTCCAGCCTTGTCCCATCTAGGCGCCCCCACTGTGGTTCCAGGTCCCATCAGGCGGCTCTTAGACCCCAGGTCATAAAACATCCCCTCTTCCCTTGACCCCTCCAGCCCAAGGGGCGGTGGTGGCTTCCAGCTGCAGTGAGCTCTGCGTTGCCGCGGCCTCTCCCGTTCCCCTTGCAGCTCTGCTGGCCTCTGCAACTAGCTCCCCCATTTTCAGACCCCCCCCACTTCTGCTCCTTGGCCTGGGTTCTGTTTCCTCAACAGCCACTGACTCTTGACATTTTAGGGTCACGTTCTATACATGTCCACAGCTCACACGAATGAATAGGCTTTACACGTAAAAACACACTCGTTGACCAGCCAACAAAATGTTAAATTTCGTAGCTGTTTCATTTTAATTTCAGCTAAAGCTTTCTTTTGTGCACTGTGGAGCCAACACTTTTCTCCAGCCCTTGGAACATTTTTGCAGCCCTTGGAGAACTAGGGGGCCCTGTGGAGAAAATGGCTCTGTTGGTGGTGACAAAAGGGAACACAGTGTCCCAAGGAGCCACTGCAAGGGACTGTGCTCCAGAAAGTCACTTCCTCAGTGAACAGCTGAGGGGAAAAGAGGCCCAAAGACAAAGGTACTCGTCATCGGTAGAGTGTTGCCCCGTGATTCTTCCCTCTTCTGTCAGACAAGACGGGGTCTTTGCATTGACAGAAGCACGGACTCAGGACGACCCTGCTTCTACGGGGTGGATTCCTCCACAGGCCGGAAGGCAAAACGATCGTAAATGTGTCAATGAAATGCAGATTTTTCCAAGCTGCCCAACCACCATAATAAAGCTAAAAGCAAAACTCTGCTGGAAGGCTGCCGAGACTTTAATGCAGGATGCTCACGGCAGCGAGAAGACAAATGGCAGCTCTGACGGCCCCTCCTTTGCAAATGGATTTGGCTGCCATGAGTGGGGCCCTCTTAGGCCTGCTGCTGAGCTGTGGGGCTCACCCTCGTTAGCTGGGGATGGGGGGGGGGGGACGGCCACACCCGGAAGAAGAACACTGCTGAGGCCTGAGGGCGTCACCCGGGCACTGAGCCTTGAGCCTTGAGTTTTCCCCTAAGGCCGACGAGCAGTTTGAACTTCATCTTGGTCTCGAGACCAGCTCTGGAGTGGCTGGACCTCGACCCCTAAGGTGGCTGTGCCCCCCAGGGTCCAGGAGCCTCTTGTTCCGAAGAGAGAACTGAGGTAACAGGGCACCACGTGAAGAAGAGAGAAGGAAAACTGTGAGAACACAAGGAGGGGGCGTGGCTCCAAGGGAACAGGGACCCCGGTCCCTGCCTCTGGAAGGACACTTAGCAAGAGGTCTTTACTGACCAGCTATGCAGTGTCTGCCACTGTCATCGGCACACCCCTGGGGGCTGCTGACTCCACCGAATTTTCCAGAACACCTTGTGTTGACCTGGTCGATGGAAGTGTCCTTGTACAGTGTGCTTTGGTTTCTGTAACAGGGACAGGTGCCCAAGGGCCGAGCCAGGGAACAAGACAGACGGATCACGCCAGCATCAGGAAGCCACAGGCGCTTGAGGTGACACTCAGTGGGGAAATTCGTATTCACAGGATTTTCCGGGAGCACAGACCCCAAGCAGCAAGCGTTTGAAAGAAACCGGGGAAGGCATGCTCCCTGGGGACACGGCAGGGTGGCGTGGTGGCTGACACAGGTGGTCACTCAGTGAGAATCTGTTGACGAAATGCTTGAGAAACACTGAAGGGTCCATGAGGAGGTCTCTGGTTTAGCCAAGTAGAGGGTAAACTGGGTTTCTGCCAATTATCTTCTTTCTCCCCACAGAGCTGAGCACCTCCCCCACATCAATGTGGAACAGATATTTACAGAACATCCTACACCTGGGGACTCCACGCTTTGCCATGCTAGATCCCTTAGGTCACGTGTGCTCAGACGTTAGCGTTTGGGGGACGAGAAGACCGAGTTCTGCCTCGAGCCAGCTGTGCGACTTCGGGCAAATCAACTTAACCTCTCTGGGCTTTAATGTCCTTGTCCCTAACATGATGAGTTAAGACTTGTCCAGAAGGCCCTGCTGAAACCGGGCAGGCAGCTCTTGCTGAAGACAATGCTTTGGGATCCCAAGAGGCTGGGCGTGAATGAAAAAGATAAGCAACATACACGGAGCGTTGTTGAGGACCAGTACTGTGAGCGCTGGACACCTATTAACTTCATTCTTACAGTGACACCCATATCAAACTCTTCCTGCATCCCACTGTTTTTTGTGAACCCCCACTTGGGGGTATGAGGTGAATGTCACACCCTCATTTTACAGGTAAGAAAGTAGCGGACAGAGAGGGAGGGACATTCCTCTAAGGCCCATGCTATTCCCTGAGCATGCACCTGGCTCCCTGGCTCTGAGGGCCTCCGGCAAGCTGCTCCTTCCTGGGAGTAGACGCCCCTCGCCCCTCCGATCCTCCCTCTGCTGGGAAGAGCTTTGATGGGGAGAAGGGCCTCGTGCTCACGGAGCCTGCCTAACTTCCCAAGTACCACTTAGTCGCGGCCAAATGGAGTAAGTGCAGTATTGATTAATTACATTTTTTTTTTGGGAATACATATTCACCCTGATGTTTTATCATTAATGCATTAAGAAGCTGAACAAGCAATAAAAGCGAATGGACTTCAAAACAAGCAGAATTGCCATGCGGTGCAGTCTGATTTACAGCCTTCACCTCCTGGCAAAAGACGGCTCCCCCTGCAGCCCACACACCTTGGCTGCAACTTGAGAGCTCCTCGTTCTTAACCGTACTTATTTATTTCCTCAGACAGCAGGTATACTTCAGGCTCTGTGCCATGGGTGGGCCCTTCCTGTTGATGGGGGACACGTGGCAAGTGGGGAGGCAGGATGGAAATTTTCACCACATGCTTATGCAGGGAGGGATGGGCGACTGTCACTGTGAACTCGTTATGGGAACAAGGTGAAGTCATCTCCTGCCCTCACCTGCAGTAAACTCCAGAGGGAGGTGGGGACTCAAGGGTCATGTGACTCCAGCCCGCCCTCCCTCAGCTCATGGCAAGGATCTGGCCCCAGGTGAAGCCGCCTATGGATCCTAATGACTGAGTTAGAGCATTGGCTCTGTCACCAGCTGACTAAGGAAAACTTGGCCAGTTTTTTTTCTATTTGGGGGGTCTCAGTTTCTCACTTGTCAAAAAATAAAACGACTTGGATAATTTCTTAGAACCTTGAAGATCCAACGATTTATGACTCTTCCCCCCTCCCTCCCTCCTTCCTTCTCTCTCTCCCTCTCTCTTCCTTCTTTTCCTCCCCACTTCTTCTTGCCAAAACAATTTTATACTTGCAACATCTTGCCAAAAACCCTCTAGATGCACTGACAGGGACAAAAAATACCTTAAAAAAAAAAAACCCACCCAACAATAAAAATCTCTTTCGAAAGCACTTCTGCCGAGCTCAGATGTCAACAACGAAAGCGTCAGCATGGCATGGTACAGGGAGCTGGTGTTTGCACGAGTTGACCCGAGATGCTTCGGAGAGCAGAGCAGCGCTTTGAGTCAGGCGGCGGGTAGGTGGCGAGTAGCTCAGACGCGCTGCTGACAGCACTGGCCACCCCGGCATGAGAATTCTCTCCCTTTCTGCGCCTTCCCTCGTCTGGCGAAGTTTCCCTCCCTCAGTTTTGACGGGCTGAGATGCTGAGCGCAGCTACCTCTGCTGCCGGTTGCTGCAGCTTGAAGGTTTGTCCAGCTCTGCAGAGGCTGGTCACACGCAGAAAGCCCGGCTCTGAGGCTGGGAAGGAAGGGAAAGGGCTCTGAGGCTTGGCCATTCATTCATTTTCTTTTTTCAGTTGTCGGCGGGTCTTACAGTGTGTTGGGAGCAGGCCTCTGGTTCCAAGGAAGGAATCTCGAGAGGGATGAGGGGGCGGCACTGGTTTCAAGAAGCTCAGTGTCTTGTGCGGGGCTGGACAAGTGTACGGTGGCTGGCCAGAACACAGTGAATGGGGTGGGGTGAGCCAGGGATGCAAAAGGGGCCCAGAACAGAGGGGTGGGTGGGCTGGTGGGGAAGCTCATTGAAACTGGAGCTGAATAGTGAAGGCTAAATAGCAGTTATTCAGCCCTCAGGCACCAGGGGCATGGGGCGGGGTGGGGGTGGTTTCATATGTGCAAAAGAGGCCTGAGAGACACAGCTCGGCCAGGAGAGGAGGGAGTGAGGGCAGGGGTGGCAAGATATCATGTGGGACCAAGAGGCAAAAGCCAGGATGTGCAGCTGAGGGCTTGTCATTGTAAGTGATAGGGTTGAAGGTTTTGCAGCAGGTGCACAGGTGCCCTGGAGGGGGAAGGATAAGAAACTATGCACCAGGCTAAGGAATTCCCAAATATGGCACCCAGTTCAACCTGACAGCCAGCCCTGCAAGCCTACAGAGCCTTCTGGTGAGGGCGCTGACTTGGGGCATCGCTTGGGTCCCAGTCCTAGTCCCATTGCTCGTTAGCTGGACGCTTTGGGAATATTGCCCAGCCTCTCTGGGCCCAGCCTCCTGGTGTGTGATGCGGTGCCTGAGGACTCGTGGAAAGTGCTTGGGCCATCACAAGGATGCAGCAAAGGCCCGTGACCATGAGACCCAGTCTGTAAAGGAGGCAGGCGACTTGTGCCAGGGCCCATCTGGGTCTGAGTCCCCGCCCTGCCAGCTCCAAGGTTTCAGCCCTTTATTCCAGGCCTAGTCATCTCTTGATCGCTGATCGCCCCCGTGGGAATCCAGGAGACATGCTGGTGTTTGGAATGAGCGAGTGAAGGGGAAGGAGGTGGGGTGGGGAGGGTGGCTCTGGTTCTCTCACAGGCGAACTGTGCTGTCTGGAGGCGGACATGTTTGTGACTACAAGGTAACCTCTGGTTAGAGGCCACAGGACACACGCATGGGTCAAACGCTCGTGGGGGCCGGCCGTGTGCCCCTTCCCTGACAGCACTATGCCATGGAGCAACCGAGTGCCCCAGAAAGCAGAGCAACGGCAGGCAGCACTGCACCCCACGTCACCCAGAAAAGCTGCTGGTCGGTGTGCCCTTGGCCTGTATCAGAACGTGCTGCTTCTCAGGAGGGCTGTGTTGGCAGCAATGTCATTAACGACCTCCCCTAATGTTTCTCCCTATGGGACTATGTTCATCCCTTCCAACAGCCCCAGTCTGGGAAGAGCATCTCTCTAACCTTCTAGAATGTTCCTGCAGGCATCAGGAGCCCAGGTCCTCACTGATTAGGAGGTCAGGAGGCCTCTGGGCAGGGGGAGCCGGGTGGACTCTGGGAGACGGGCAGAGGGTGAAAGCTGCCCCCGCACAGCCGCACACCCTCTGCTCGTCCTCACCCCACAGTGGGGATGCAGGGATGGCCGCGGGCACAGCCGCCCGGGGAACGGCCTCAGCCTGAACAGCATCTACCTGGCCCAGGAGTTTTGCCCGCCCCACTCCTGCAGCTCACGGCCCTTTGTCTAAGCCGAGGCTGACTCCCTATGGGACGGGCTGAAGCTGGTTCCGCTCCTTCCCCTCCCCCCGCCAGCACCCTCCCATGGATCCATGTCTCAGGCTCTGCATCTTGGGAACCTGACCTAAGAGGCTGCACAACCCCGACATTGCTTCTTCCACCCAACCCGGCGCCCACCGAGCTCTTTGGTACCAACGTTCCAGATGCTCGGAGTGACCTCCTTAGAAGCCTTTGTGCTTCTTCATCGCCCCTGGGCTTTTGCAAGCAATGTCCCCCTGCCCTGAAGGCCCTTGCCAACGTCTTGGCCCCGTGGAGAAGTCCCGTTTGAACGTCACCCCCTCTGTGGCATTCTGAGGGCTGGAAGGGGATAAGCGGATCATCGGAGCCCCATGAGGGGTGGGGCTGCATGGAGAAATGCAGGAGAGAGGGAAGCAGGGGAGGGATACCCCCGACCACTCCCACCACCCCCCCCCCCGATTCTGCCAGGCTCCCCCACTGACCAAATCCAAGTGGAAGTCAGAGGGCAAAAAGCCTGCAGCCTCTCAGGATACAGAACGTGGCCAAGAACGGGGCGGCGGTGGGCGTGGCGAATGCAGAGTGACCGGCCTCCTTGTCATGAACCAGCAGTTGGTAGCAGCACCTGGGTCAGTGCAGAAATGAGTGTGCAAGGCAGGTTCGTGGCCATCTTAGCTTCTCAGTTTATTCCCTGTCTTCCCACTGCATTCCCAGAGGTCGCTGAAAGGTATCCCTGTGGGGCCACCACCACTTACTTCTTTGTCACAAGGCTCAGCAGGAAATGGGGACTGACCCACATGGACACCCGACCCGGCCTTTGCCCGGGAAGGTGGGACTAGAATCTTAGCCTGCCACTGGGTCAAGTCGCGGCCTCTGTTAGAGGCTACATTCCTTCTAGAATATGGGGGAAGGAGGTCTCTGGGGCCTGGCTGTGGTTGTCTGGTGACCTTTCCCCTCCCTAGCCCGATGGACACTCTGAGGCACAGTGAATCACTCGTCCCCTGCATCTCTTCCCGAGCACCTCGGTCTCCCTGGCCCAGCACTCAAGACAGCACAGCGAGGGGACTTATGGGCACTTATTCACTGACTTAGGAGGATCTGGTAAAATTTCTGGGTAAAAATGGAAGACCCTGGAAGAGCTTACATCCTCGTGGTTGGTGGCAACATGATCTAGTTTGCAAAGGAGAGCCAGTTGACAAAGAAGGGGATTTTATCTGCAAAGCCCTTCTCCAGTAAACAACAGGAAGCAAAGAGAGAGGAACGGACCACCCCATACGGTGACGAGTTTCCCGCCCCTTTCTGCAGGTCATTTCTAAAGGACATGAATAGTTGTCAGCATGGCACTGAGGGGCATATGCTCTGTCCCCTTCCCATAGTAATATCTGCCCTCCCCCAGGACATCCTAATAAATGCCTCCACATCTGGGAAGAATAATGTTATAAACGATACCCATGACATTGGAGAGTGTACAAAATCAGATACGCAATTCCACTGCATTTTGTTCCTATTTTTAAAAAAAAACTTTTGCAAAAAAAGAGATAGAAAGGGGGATGAGAGTTGGTGAGTGCATGAGGATGGGGGAACTCCCAGTTCTCTGGAGGGAAGGACTCTGGGGTGCACAGGGATGTCCAGCCCACAAAGTTTGGGGGGCCCCACACTAGGCCAGGCCCCAGGGGCCTCAGCAGGCTCATTCACTAGACATCTCAGCAAGGACCAGCAAGAGACAAAGATAAAGCATGCACCCAGAATGCTGTGCTGTCACGTGACACCAGGACCTCGCATGCCTTTGAGGCAAAGAAATCAAATTTCCCTTCAACTCCGTGGGAGCACAGAGTCTACCTTCACTGATTTCGTAAAGAACTAATAAGATGTTTTTGCATATCTGCGGTGGCAAATTTAAAACCACTGAACGCTGCAGGCTACGTGCTCTAGGCTCTGGGCTCATACAAGAAAACAGCGTTGGTCCATGACTGTGGATCAGAGCGCCTGCCATCCGTTTCCCCCTACCAGCCAGCTGCCCTGGGTAACTAACTGAGGCTGGTTAACTCAGCGATTCTGAAACTGGGGAGCAGAAAGTCTGTGCAAGGGGTACACTGGCATGGATGTGTGGTAGACTATGTAAGTGGCCCTGCCCCTCTCCTTGGTGTCAGCTTCTCTGCCCCTGGAATCTGGCCAGGCTTTGTGACTTGCTTTGGGCAAAACAATGTGGCAGACACGAACTCCTGTTAATAGGCAGCACTGACAGGAAACTAGGGTGCAGGAGAGGAGATATTGGGGTACTTCTTCTCCCCCCTGCCTGCTCCTCCTCCAAGCTCCAGCTCTCCCTGACACTCAGGAGACACTTTAGCCCAGAGGCTGGTGACTCAGGCAGGGTTCCCATGAAGCAGAGGGAAAGATAAGGAAGTGTTTAAATGTGCTTTATGAGCAGGTGCTGCCTAGAAACCCTGGGGAAGGAACCCAGCAGGGGTATGAGGGTTGGGTATATATGTCACCGTCACCGCTCTTAGTGTCCCCATCAGAGACAAGGGACCCCCCTAGTCACCCATCAGTCCTTGGCCACGGCTGCCCCTACGGGCACTCCTGGCTCTCCCTGTGCACTGGGAAAGCTGGATGTCAAGGGCAACCCTCACATAAAGAGCCCCAGGTGCGGCTGCAGGGCCGAATTCACCGGAACCCCCACACTGAAGGACACCTCTCCTCCGCCTTTTGTTTTCCAAGTCTTAGCATTCCCCAAGGTCCTGCAAGAGAGCTCAAGTTTCTTCCCAGACAGTGCAGCCCTTGCACAAAAAGCAGAAGGCACCACGGATGCTGGAAACGGCTTCTCTTTCCTGCCGGGAAAAGCCCCAGGAGACCAACGACAAGCTCTGTTACTTCCTGGAAGGAGGGAGAGGGAGGGAACCGTGGACACCTCTCCGTTATCCTGTCCCTGATGCGTGCCGACGACACTGGCCTATTAGAGCGTGGACCCTGGGTTCCAAGTTCCAGCCGTGTGACCTTGGGCTGGTTATTAAATATTGAAGCCTGTTGTATTATCTATAAAATGGAGACAGCAACAACAACAAAAACAATCACCACCACCACCACTTCATATTTTGTGAGTTAATATATGTAGAGCACTTAAAACCATGCTCTGCATAGAATATGCAATCAGCAGTGTGTTAAGTTTTAGCTGTTGTTATTAATCATTACAATCGTCTCTTTTCATTTTGAATTTGCATGTTCTAAACAGTCTTCTTCACGACTTTGGGTGAGCAGCCACAACTTCCTGCCTTAAACAAATGATAGTTGGTGCCTTCTTCCCAGAATTGCTGAGAGAAGAGCGTCGTGTAGGCGGATTGTGGGCGGGGTCCTTTAAGGGCACCTGTGGGCTGGGAAGAGGTTTTGAAGGTGACTGAGCACACAGCAGGACCTGGCTATCTTACTCCTCGCCTCTTGTCAATGCTAAAACTTGGAAAACGACAGAGGAGGCGGCAGCGTCTGCTGATGGTGGGCGTCCCAGGGAGGGTGGCTGCCCGCCTCCCTTCCTGACCTGTGAGGTATGCGCCCTGCCCATGCACCACCTTCTTCTACTTCCCTCCTATTAAAGCTAGAGGCTGCAGGACCGAGGCGATCTCTGCAGAGAGGCAGTGAATCGCGAGGTTAGCGGTGTTTATTGATTTAGTAATTCGCACGCACTTTTCCGGATAGATTACCTTCCCGGAGACTCTGGCGGCGGCAGCCAGCTGCTAATGCAATGCGGGGCTGCGGGCTCCGCGGAGGCGGAGGAGGCGGAGGCGCAGGAGGGGCTGGTGGGAAGGAGATGGGCTGGGAGGCCAGGGACGGATGCCCCACCCCACCGGGGTGGGAGAGGAAAGGCCGGTTTCCCAGCCTGGCCCGGTGGGCACGGCAGGAACAAGGTCTGCATTCTTCAGGAAGTGAAACTGGCTTTCCCCCACAAGACGC
>PVKZ01009000.1:0-12963 GCA_004027375.1 Macroglossus sobrinus
AATGGGATTGCTGGCAGCCCACGTCAGTGACACAGAGCAGTGCTAGGTTAGCTCGTGTCAGGCAATGTCCATCGATTGTCCCTTTTCTCCCAAACACGATGGCCAGCCGGTTGTCCAAGATCTACATCTGATTCAATTTTGTGAAACTCATCTGAGTTCTGAGAGCAATTCTGGTTCTTTAAACTTAAAAAAAAAAAGGAAAAGAAAAAAAGAAAAAGGGGGAGAGAGTGAGAAAGAGAGAGGTTGACCACTTCCTTTCAGGTTTCTGTGTGTAATTTAAATTTTGACGGACCCCTTCGAAGTCAAACATCTGTCATGGATGCGATATGGCAAACGAAGAGAACCTGTTCTGGAACGCAGGAGCCCTTGGTCCCTGGTGTGGCTGTGTCAACTTACCGAAAGGCCATGCCCGGCCATGACACTGACCTCCTCATTTGCATATCTAACAGTGACCTGAGGGCTAATCCTTTGTAGGAACAGGAAAGGATACTGTCAGAAAGATGTACCCACGACCTTTTCCTGTCACCTCCTCCTGAGAAGAGGTTAGGAAGAGTTTTCTAACTTGGCTGGTATGAAAGGCCAACCTAGAGTAATAAACCAGCAAATGTCCACCATGTTTCTCCTGTTATATAGCTACACTCAGTGTCTGACCCGCAATGGGTACCAATAAATATTTGTTAAATGAATGAATCAAAATGATTTTTGAGCTTAATGGATCAAATATATTTTTTTGTCTGAATTTAAAAGGTTCATTTTCTTAAAGTCTAGAAAACCTATTTGACAGTGTCTTGTATTTCTATATGACTACTATTACTAATGAGTAACCATGGTAATAGATAACACATTGTTTACTGTGTGCTAAGCATTTGACTTCCTATACACTATATAATTTAACCCTTAGAAATCTCAATTCGATTCTTACCCTCAAGTTTAGAGGAAGAAACCAAGATTTCAAGAGGTTAAGTATCTTGGCAGTCTGTCTTCACATGCCCTATTCTTAATCCCTAAGCCATGTTGCCTCTTTTTTATATTATTATTTATTTTAATTTTTTTGTATTAAGTAATATGTATTACACACTTTATTGTATAATATCCTCTTAAAAAAAGAATCTGTTTTTGGAGTCTATCGTCTTCTGTAACCTTGCCATCCAGAATCCCTCGTTGTTGTGGGTTTTATCATTAACGTTCAGATTGAACAAGTTGGTGTGTGTTTTAATCTCAGCATCCCTGAAGTCTAAATCTGTGGATATCTGATTATGATCATAGCAATAATGACCATCACATATAGAGGGAATACTATGTTCCAGATACTTTATTGCTCATTCTCACAAAAACTCTGAAGAAATGATCACATCATCATACCCATTCATAGATGAAGAAATTGAAGCTCATGGAGGTGACATAAATTGATTTGAGTCACATACCCGACCACTCGCAAAACTGGGATTTGAACACAGGTCTTGGAGATGCCCAAGTCTCTCTTGTTCTAAATGATGCTCAGGCCCATTCTTGGTGCTGGTATGTCATTGGCATGGGCTGCCACGTAGGTTTGCTCTGGGAGACGTCTCTTTTGCTGGGCTTTCTAGGGACCACACTGTTGAATCTGACAGCTGTCCTGTCACATTTGCAGTGGACCTACCTGGGCTGTTTCTCTGAACTTTGATGGGCTGTATTTGTACTGACGCAGTGAATCCCATCACTAGGGGGATGATGGCGCAGCTTAGCCATCAGGTAGGGCTGGGCAGACTTGGCTATGTTCATCTTGCCTTGGATTAGTACTCTAAAGTCATAAAAAATTAATTTTAGCACTTGAGCTAATTGGGATAAAAAAAAAAAGTGACACCCAAGCCAGAAATAAGCCTAATGAAACCCATTAAATAATTTAATGATTACATAACTATGTTCATTTAACATGCAGGAATTGATTACTCTCAAATTAATTTTATCATCTCTGTACTTTTTAGAGCACATTTATTTCGAACAACATGAAGGATTAGTTTCATTTCTGATGGGCACTCTGCCATTAATAATCATGTCTCATTATAATGAGAAAATGTTGTGTTTCGAATAAGTTCATGTGGCCATATATTTCCAGATAATAGACAGGCTTGTTCAGCGGCGGGATTTCAGCCATTGAAAGGGTCTTACTAATTTGAATCATACAATGAGTCAGCGGAGGATTGATATGCTCAGTGAGCAGAAATGCGGATGGGAACTCTGGTGCGATCCAGCTAATTAGGGGCCGGATCAGAGAGGCCTGGAAGCTCCAAGCCCGTCGCCAGATCACGCATCATGAGAAGCGAGGGCTAACAAGGCGTCCCAGTCGACATAGACTGAGGGCTTTTCTAGTATCTTTTGCCTCCCCATTTCCAACAGTTCCTGGTTTCCGTTTGGGAATCCTTCTCATTTGAGGGTAGGACGACACTTCAGCTCCAGGAGTGCAGCATATGTTCTACTGAGCCGATCACTGCAGTTCATCCTTACGGCCACAGTGACTGGTGCAGACAGAGGCAGTGGCCCTGGGGACCTAAGGCTGTTCAGTCAAAGTCCATCTCAGGACATTTCAGGAAACCCTGGGATAAGACTTTTTCTTTGGGCTACAAGAGAAGAAGCTGACTGGTGTCTGTTTGGGGCCTACGCAGGGAGGCCAGTCTTAAGATGCAGTTGAACCGAAAAAGGCACAACTGAGAAACAGGAGGAAACCAGATCTTGGTGACATTGCCATGAGCATCTCGTACATGTGTCATTCCGTGTGTTTGCAAAGGTGGGTGTAGAATAAATTCCCAGAAGCAGCATTTCTGGGTCATAAGGTAAAGGCCGTGTAGAACTTGAGAAGGTATTGCCCAAACCGTCGTCTGTAGGGGTTGTACCAATTCATGCTTCTCCCATCAGTGTGTAAGATGTACACATTGTTTTAGCGAAATCTTAAAGAAACTGTGTTATTATACCCATTTTTTCAAGTAAAGAAAGTGAGGGTTTGATCAAGTTATATGACATACAAGGGAAAGTATCTGTATATGGGCAAAACCCAGTTCTCTCTCTCTCTCTCTCACACACACACACACACACACACACACTCATACACACACACACATTCCATAAACTTAAAAAAAATCCAGATATACAATTCAGAGCAATTTTTTTCTGAACCATTTTAGCATAAGCTGCCAACCTGAACTGACCTTCACTAGGTGGTCCCTGAATGGCTCGGGATAAATGTCACAGATTGACTATGCAACAGCAATCACAAAAATACGCTCAGTGTAGTGAGTTTTTCTTTATTATTTTATTATTTTTTATTTATTTTTGCTAGTTTTTCTTAAGATTCCATTTATTCCATATAAAGGGTAGTGCTTTATGGCCTTTCAACTTCTGGAGTGCTCATATGTCCTTTCTTTTATGGAATTATGGGTATGTTAGATCTGGTTAACTTTTATACGTTTTATTATGAAAATGGCCAGCCTGTACTAACGTAGACTGGGGTAATGAACCCCGTGTACCCAGCACCCAATCTTGTTTTTCAATCCCCTCTCCCATATGCTGTTGGATTAGTTAAAATAAAATGTGGACCTTGTATAATTTTATCCATAAAGAATTCAGTGTGTTTCTATATAAGAACTATTTTTTTAAAAGATGACCACAATAAATATGGTCATTTAAAACACTTATTTATATGGCTTTTTATTTTCAAAATGAACAGTCAAACATTGGTCCCCTCAAATTAGTTTTTGGAAGTCTTACTGGTCCATGAAATGCCCAAGTCAAGAAACTGACTGCTGAATGACCTTCAGGAATGACCTTGCTGCAGGAATGACCTTCCAGAACCTTCTCTGCGGTCCTGTCTACCATGCTTCAGGGGCCTTCCAAACCCAGTTGACCTGGGTTTGCTGAGACCCAAAGCTGATGCAGCTTTGGGGCTCTCTTTAAAATAAATAATAATACAAAATTAGGAATACTAAATAACATTTGAAAGCAAATATATCTTTAGTATGAGAAAAAAACTCACTACGAATTATAAGGACACATACCACAAACATCACGAAATCAGAAAAATTACATAATGTTTTTATTGCTGGACAAACTAAACGCCCTCTGTCACATTCTCCCCACTCCCAAATTTTTGTCTGCATGTGCTTTGATTGTCTCTCTGTATGACAAGAATATCATAATATCACGTTTGATAGAGAGAATAGAAAGGTAATTCAGTTTTTTCTCTAGGATGACTGCTGGGAACTTTTTGTTTATTATTGATGGTGGGGGGATGTTACCCACAGATAGACCTACTGTTTGTAGTACCGCCTCAGGTTTGTGCCCTTGTCCGATAAACTGTGTTTCTCGAGATTCCATCTGTAAATATTACCGTGGTTTTTGCACTCTCGAATATAGCTCTGATAGAACTCTTCACTGAGGTTAGGTGTCAGTGAGAACTGAGGCTTCTGCTTCCGAGTTGACACATCAGATGCTGGGAGAGTTTTATCAAGACTAGCCATCTCTGGTTTTGTCCACTTAACCCTTTGTTCTTCTCGCTCCTCTGAGTTCCAGACAGGACTCTGTCAGAAAGACTCGTATTTCCAGTGGCCCTCTGGCCCTTTGGGATTGGCATCTTTTGGACATAATAGTGGGTGACATCCTGCAGGACGATTTCTGGAAGCCACTTCTATTCAGAGACAATGAGTCGGGAAATGGCTGTGACCCACATAATTCAATCTCACTAATCCCAGACTAGATGTGATCCCCGAGATGATTTTCTCTTAACCTGTTCCTCCAAATACCTGCAGCCCCTAAAGACCCAGCAGGGAAGAAAATGGGTTGGAGAAGTCAAGGTGGAAAGAGCCATCTTAACCGATTGTGGCTAAAATATTTCATTTTTTTTTTCCAGATTAGACCAAAACGTATGACTTTCTGAACACATTGTCCGTGCTTTGTTACTTCATGGAAAACTTGGCTCTACCCTTAACTACCTCTCCGATCTCACCTCCCATCATTCATTCTGTTCCAGGCACACTGACCTGCTTCTGTTCTTCAAGTATGCCAGGTACTCTCTGCCTCAGGGCCTTTGCACTCGCTGTTCCTTCTGCAGAGAGCTCTCTCCTTCAGCAATCTGTTCAAACACCAGCTTCTTTCCATCTTATATAAAACAGCACCCTGCAGCCCCAGCATGCTTACACTCTGTATTTATTTACTTTATTTTTCTTGGTCATACCACCTCTGATAGATATAGTTACTCATTTGCATATTGTATTCTCTCCTTTTTATTAGAAATGCAAGATCACAAGACTCTGTTTTGTTCACTGCCGAGTCCCAACACCCAGGATAGTGCTGGCCTGGATAATTGCTCAATAAATACTTGTTGAATGAGTGAAGTGTAACGGAAAACCACTGAAGAATTTTAAGCAGGGGGGACATGAGGCTTTCCTGGATCTGCCAAAAGAAATGAATCTCTCACTTAACGTTTTTTCCCAAAACATCCTTCCACAATCTCCCTTGAATTAAACACCTCTCAGTCTCGTTTTCTTTGCTAGATTGCAGAGGACAAGGAGTATGCCCAATTCATCAACAGACCCCTACCGCACGTATTTCGAAATTAATGCTGGCAGAATTAATGGAATCTACTGTTTCTTTGTACAAGAATTCTTGAACTGGCTGTGTTTGGTTTTCTCAACTAACTAGATTATGAGCTGTCTCCAAGTTGGGGAACATTTCCCTGGCCATTTATATCCTCTCAGGATCTCTTAGCAACCGATACATTGTGCTTCTTAAATAGGGCTCAACCTCTGTGTGTTTCTGTCTATATAATTTCTGTGCCTCTCCGTTCTCCATTGTAATAGATTCCCAAGCAAAAGTCCTGTATCTGTTAGGATACTTTGAGTTTCTACTAATCAAAACCCAAATTAAAAGCAGCTTAAATAAGTAGGGGTTTATTATCTCCGATGGCGAAAGGGCTGGAGGTAGGGTAGGGCTTCAAGAATATTTGATCCTCGGCCTTAACTGCGTCTTTCAGTTCTGCCATTCCACTTTGTCTCCTTGTGGTCTATTCTGAGAAACACGTTCTCACACGGTGACAGCCAGAGGTGACAGCCAGAGGCAGAAGGCACTCTTCTTTCTCAGACATCTCGTCAATGAAAGGCCAAACTTTCCCTGGCACCCTACAATATATTTTCCTTTATTTCTCTTTGGTTAGATTTGCAACCCACACCTGCACCTAAACTAGTCCAATTAGGGAAACGGCATTGTCCTGATGAGCTAGTGTTAATTGCCATTCAGCGCAAGTCACACTGGAGGATGGCACGCTGCCAGCCAGGGGGAAGGGAGCAGGGATGGGTTTGGGTTGGCACCGCTAGTGTCTGCTATGTCTTCCACATGCTAGCCCTCCAACCTGAAAAACTAGGGTTCCATAGAAATCCCTCTTCCCCTCCAAAAACTGGGGCCATACTATTTTTCTAAATCAATCTCCTAAAAACAAAACAAAACAAACAAACAAAATAAACAAAATGACGACGACAAAACCTAAACTGAACACAAAGTATACAACGTATTTAATTTTTAAAAGAAACGAAACCAGGTCAATCATCAGTTAATTTGAATGAAAACCAAACATCGAGCGAGTTGCTTATTCCCTGGGTGCCTCAGTTTCCTCATCTACAAATGATTGTAACTACGGGGTCGATATACAGATGACATGAATTGATATGCGGCCGATTCTCAATATTCATAGGTTCTGTGTTTGTAAATTTGCCTGCTTGACTAAAGCCGACCTGCAGACCTCATGTCAGCACCTGGGGCGGTGTCGTAGTCATCTGTGGACATGCAGGGAGAAGTTTCAGCTGCTAAGGTAGATGTACCCAGGTGAGACAGAATGAGGCGACACTGCTTCCTTGTTCGGCTCTCGACTTGTCCTGTAAACCAGTGTTCTTTTTAGTGCCGTGTTTTTCTAGTATTCTCATTCTTTTTGTTGGTGAGTTTACCGTGGACAGTGGCCTTGTGGCGTGGTGCTGAGTGTTGCCTCATGGAGAAACCACGTGGGCTAGACGAGCTTCATTCGGGCCTGAGTGCCACGTGAATGAGCCAAACATACAGCTTCGATGAGGCGTCCGTAAGCACAAATGCACAGAAAACAAGGTTTAGTATTGACCGGTTGACAGAAATGTGACCAGAGGCTCATGGGAGCCAAACCCTGGGTTTCCCTTCCGAGCTGTGGCTCAGTATTCATGAGTCTGGTGTTTGTGGGGACTTAATAGAATCACGAATAATGAGAATCGGCCATACTTAAAGTGTTTAGGAAAGTTTATGTAAAAGAGTAAGAACTATATGACTGTTAGTGTTAATGTCACCCAATATAATAATAATAATAAATAATAATAATAATAGTAACCTAAACTAATGTTAGAACCTTAGAATATTCTCCAAAGGAAACATGAATTGAATCTGTATTTTATTCCGCTTCATTTATATCCTTGTCAAAGTCAATAAATAAACAACCACATACGCACAGCTGGATTCACGCCGGACGGCTGGGAGCCAAGGGCTTCACCTCCACCCAAAGCCCACAAGCGTGACAACTACAAAGCCACGGGGAATGAACATAGGAGGCGCTGAACTTCCGATCCTGTAGAATCCCGATCCCACAGCATGACCACTGCGAAGATGCCAGAGAGCCATCGGCGTGAATAGGACCCCTTGGCTCGGGTCTGGCTTCCCTCTCTCAGGCTCGCATGTCCCCATCCTAGCCGGCCGAGAGCAGAACGCTCGGTCGCCAGTATCTTTGGAAGGAGGGTGGCTGGGCTCGCACCTGAGGGCAGCATTTCTAGGCACTCGCTAACATCCTCTAGATCTCGTTCCTTCTGCCCCCCGCCCAACCAACCCCCGCCTCCCCCAGCCTGAGCAGGGGGAATTAGAATCGAAGCTCTGTTTGAACTTCACCTTGATGGGAAATGAAGAGGGTAGAAGACCTTCTCAGATGGGCTTTGGGGGAAAGGAGAGGACGGTTCCATTACCCATACTCTTAGCTTTCAATATCGCTATGACACAACAGTTTCAAATCTATGTATAGAGCGGCCTATTCAAAGCCATTCAGAGTATAGCATAACAATGCCAAAATAATTTCAGCGTAAGTCTTTGATCTCCTCATTATAATGCCATTACCATGCCATTATTAGCTGAGATTACAATGACAAATCAATTTTAATTGAAGTCTTCGGAGATGCCATTTATAATGCTATTATCATGTGAATTTGCAATGGCAAAGTTACTTAAGCAAGCTTGTTGAAACAGGGCTCTAATGCCAGTATAATGGAAAATTTCGATGGTGAAATTATTCTAATTCCTTGGGGACTACTGATTATCATATAAAACCACCAACCATGAAAACGATACCCCCCCCATAATAATAAATCACGCTACAGTATCTAGTGATCAAAGAGCATCTTTCTCATAGAATGAGTTCATGAAAATCATCGAATCCTGAAGCGGATAAAAGGCTCTCGATTTACAGGTGAGAAACCAGGTGTGAAGGGAGGGGACAGGACTCGCTCAGGGCCGTGCATGGCACTTGGACTTGACCCGAGGTCGCTGACTCCGTCGACTCCTTGACGAGACATCAAGGCCCCTGCCTCTCCAGCGCCTTTCAAGAACAGAAATCCAGAAAAACAAATGGAAGGCAAGATCAGCCTTAGGCTGGACCCACAGGGAACTTTCCAGATGATGGGGTGTTGCGAGACACTCATTTTGGACCGGAAGACACCAGTATGATTTTCAAGATAGGATGATTCCTAGCTAGCTCCCAGTGTTGGAAAGTTGGCCACTTTCGTGATTTCCTATGAGAGAATGTTCCTTTCCTGGAAGAAAAGTTCAAACGCTTCTAGCTTCGAGTAGACACAGACAGGAAGGACAGATGAGCACACGGCACCAAGGCAGGCATTGCTTAATTCAGACGACGAAGGGGTTGGCAAGTGAAAAAATCAGTTAGACTAGTCGTTTGGCTGAGGAGAATGTTTAATTCAATCACCCTGAAAAGCCACTGCCTCAGACTAGCTCCTTCTGAGAGCAAGTCTTGTGTTGGCTCCTTCTTTGTCTTAATTTGTCCAAAACACAGCCAGCCTCCTCGCATTTGAAGCAGCTCCCCGTGCTCCTGGTTGGGGCTCCCCTGTCCCCTCATGTGTCTCCTTCTGCCTTGCCTGCCTCTAGTGGAGCAGGCAGGGCCGTGTGTAGGGAATGTCTTTCCCCCATGCCCGTTTCTTCCTTGCACTAATTCTACCGTGGGCCAGACCTTCCGACCCATTTGCTCTGTACTTGTTCGTTCCTCAGAGTGAGCAGCTAACATTTTTGGAGGACTTGCCATGTGCCAGCTACAGTGCTAATGGCCCTATGTAGCAAATCTAGCAGTAATTATCACAACACGTGAACTTGGAGCCTAGTGGAGGTCTTCACCCAAGATCGCCCATGTGTCCAGGATGGAGGCCCTGGTTTGCTGGATTCTAGAGCCCCCACGTGGTGTCACAGAGCCAGTTTAGTTCAGCATGGCGGCTGAGCAAAGCGTCTCTGGAACCACACGCCCGTGTTCACGTTTTGAATCTGCCACTGCCTAGCTGAGGCAAACTACTCAAATGCCACTGTGTGCCTCAGTTTCCCTTTTGTAGACACGAGGCTAATAATAACAACTTAGTTCGGTGTCATGGGAAAGCTACTGAGTACAGAACCCTCAGGAGAGTGCCTGGTGCACAGACGCAGTCCGTAAGTGACAGCTTTTTGATGCTTTCCTTTTTTTTTTTTTTTCATAACATTGACCAGCTTTGCTAGATCCTGCCAATTCAGGGGAGATACAGTAAACTGGGGATTTTCCGCGAATGCATTCCCCCACGCCAAGCGTGGCTGTGTACGTTTGACCTGGGTGCCTGATTTGAGAAGGAAAGCTGAACCTCGGTGGAGGCTACTCACAGCTGCTTTTGACATGTAAATGCCAGTTTTTGGAGGGGGCAGGATTTGGGAGGATGGAATCAATGACCATCCTGAAGTGGGATGAAAAACAGCTTCGTAAAGTCAAGGCCAAGACGTTGTTAGCGCGCAGCACTAGCCGTGCGAACAAGCCGTGTAAGTAATTACCCTCGGAGGCGTGGCGGTCGGGTAAGCCCTAGACGACCCCGGTAGGATTCCTTAGTAGGCCACGGGCTGAACAATGGCGCAGGAATGTCAGAATTCCGAGTTCTCATTCTAGCTCGGCTACTGATCTGTTCGGCGATCGTAGTCCCTTAATCCCCTGATGCCTCTACTTCCCTCTTGCCAAATGCCAGCGGTCTCCCTGGGTGATTTGGAGGGATCACCAATCAAAAGGATTAGGGACAGGAACGACCATCCAAATTGTTAATAAAGGTGGCGTTTTGTACTCAATTATTTGCATCTAAACCCTGTAGAGTCTCCCTTTGGCATTCTTCACCCTCTATCTTTCTGATTCTTGGTCTTTTTTTTCCCCCAACCCCCCACCGAGAAGCAAAAACATGATGTATATGGTACAGTATCTTGCAGTGAAATGACAGTCTGCATGGAGAATTGGCCATGCTGTGACATTTCCAGCCGTTGCTGTCCAAGAGAGAAATTCACCTTAGGGGTGTCCCCAGCCCCGCAAACAAAGAAGCAATAGAGAAAATGCTGTCGCAGCTCTGGTGTCACTATGTGACTTGGGTGTTTGCTGTCTGTGTTTGGTTAGCCAGTGCTCGAGCCAAGGTAATATGGAGCTGCTGAATGCTGAGAAAAACAAGAAAATTACCCCTGTATTGGAAATTAAAGTAACTCCGCAAGCATAAATAATGAACACAACAGTGATTGAAATAAATGATGTACTTCGCTTTAGAAATGTTATTTGAATAACTGATATTGTACTCCGTCGGGCCACGGTTTCAAATGCATTCGATTATACATTTTAATGTTTCTCCCCAAACAGTCTTTCAAATCAGTATCAATTGCTGTATGTAGCCGGCATGTCTTGATCTTCAGCTGCCATGACAACAGGATACAGAGAAATGCATTTTCATAACAATTGCTAGCAGTGTTTAGCATCACTGTTACTTTGTGTCAGGGAAAGGCTGGCTATGGGAAGGAAACAGCCTTGCTTTCTTTCACTTGAAAGCTTTCTGTTGTAATAATTGAAAAATTAGGTAGATAAATTGTTGTTTAGGGGACAAGTAGGTAGATGGAAGTAAAGCCTCACTTTAGGGGGGAGGAAGAGAGGGAAGGAGAGAGAGAGAGAGAGAGAGAGAGAGAGAGAGAGAGCGAGAGAGAGCGAGCGAGCGAGCAAGCAAGCAAGCTACACCAGTGGGCATAGTGTACAGCTACCCAGAATGTAATTGGGTAATCAGATTAGCAAATTGAATCAAATGATGTGATTTTAAGTGATATAATCAGTTTTCACAAACTAGGGGAACTATATGTGCATTTCCTTCCCCTGCCTGTTTGTTTTAACCCATATCGTCTAAAATAGCCCAGAGAGAGCAAATCCGAGGAATTTTGGAAACTAACACATTGGAGAGGGACAATATACATCAAAAACAAATTCCAGGCAAACATGTGCTCCAGCAAAAAGGCAGTGGAGGCGCTTCTTTCTCCTAGCTCTCTATAATCCACGGTGTCTCACGTCTGTCTGGTGGCACCAAGGAGCGGGAGGGGCGAGGCTAGCCCCTTGTCTGCAGAACCGGCTTATATACCCTGGCTCTTCCTTATCCCCAGTTGGAGAGGTTACTTAACCCCTCTCCATGTTAGTCCTTTTTTTAAAAAATAGGGTAAATATACTCATTGGGTTTGAAGTGGTTATAAGGGATGGGGCATAAAAAGGACTTTGCAGAGTGCCTGCCGCATAGCGAGGTGTCCGAAAGGTGGCAGCCACCGCCATTATCACTGCAGGCCGTAGCTTAACCATTAGCCTGGGCCATTCGTTCTACGATTTCCTGCATGGAGCTCTTCACATTCTTCAGAATTTGTTTTCAGAGTTATTAGAATAATTAGAGGGTTCTCAGATTACTGATGCCCCGTAGTTCTTGGACCAGCCATGGTCCTGGCAGGAAGTAGAATTTCCTCCACAAGGCTTGACCTGGAGAGAGGTCAGGGAAGGGACTGTTTACAGAGGCATGGGCTGGGGGAAGGGGGCAAGGAGGGTGGTGGGGCCTCTGGGGACCGGCAGCCGTGGGAGGCCCGAGAGACGCGGGCGGGAAAGCAGGTAGCTGGAGTCAGGAAGAGCTGCAGCTTGGAGAGGAGACACCCACTTCTCTGCAGGAAGAGAAATGGGGGGTGGGGAACGACCTTGACCTTTCTCTCCGCTCACCATCCGACCTCCTGCTGGTGCCTCCCCATGGGCGCCTCTCGCTGGAAGCCGAGGATCAGGGATTAGGGTGATGACCTCACAGGGGTGACCCCTTGGAAGCACAGAGCTTTTAGAAAATGGCTACAGAATTGTTTATTTTTCCCTTTTAGTATGTTGTTCGCTCACTTCTTTGGTAAAGCTATAAGGTAATTAAAGGCAAGGACTATGGCTATTTCTCTTCCAGTCTCCCATAATGCTTAGCACAAGGCAAAAAACAATGCTGGCACTAAGAAGCTCCATACCTAATTGATGGGAATAGTATTAGTGGCTGTTGTTATTATAGCAGAGACTAACATAGCACTTACTATGTAACAGGTGTCAATCTAAATACTTCACGTATTTTAACGGGTTTAATCCTCACGAAAACCCTGTAGAAGGTACTCATTTTGCACATGAGAAAACTGAAGTCCAGAGTGGCTAAGTAGGAACCAAATAACCAATGTGCTTCTTCCCAATGTCTGCGTCCTCAGAGGTGGTGGCTTTCATCGAAGACACTGCAGACACGGGAGCTGAAGGATAGGATAGCGACGCAAGGCGGGGTGAGCTTGGTAGGTTCTAGAACCTCTTTCTCTCTCTCTCTCTCCCTTTTCCTCTCTCTCCCCTCCCCTCCCCTTTCT
>PVKZ01009001.1:0-12945 GCA_004027375.1 Macroglossus sobrinus
CAGGTCCTCCGCTGCCCCCCCTGGGTCCCCCTCCTCGCCCCGCCCCCCATCTCCCTCTCGGGCACCCCGGCCCCGCGGCCGCCGTGCGTACGGGGTGACGCAGCGCCTCCCGCGCCCCGCCTCCCGCCCCGCGCCGCGCCCCGCCCCGCGCCCCGCGCCGCCGCCGCCGCTGCTGCTGCGACCCGGCCGGCTCCGGGGGCCGCTAACGGTCCCGCGCCCCTCGGCGGCCGCGCCTCCGCCCGGCGCCCCCCGCACCCCGCGCCCCGCGCCCCGCCGGACGAGCGGGCGCCGGCGCGATGGGGGCGGCCGAGCCGCTGCGCTCCGTGCTGTGGGTGAAGCGGCGCCGCTGCGCCGTGAGCCTGGACCCCGCGCGGGCGCTGCTGCGCTGGTGGCCGAGCCCGGGGCCCGGCGCCGGCGGCCCCGGCGCGGGTGAGTGTCGTCGTCGTCGCCGCCGCCGCCCTCGGCGCGGCCTGGGCCCCCGGGTCGCGCCGGGCGGGCCGGGAGGGCGTCCGGGAGGCGGCGGGCGGCGGGCTGGGGCGGGGGGGGAGAAGGGGACAGGAGGGGGCTGGGAAGGTCGCCAGGCCGGGCTCAGGCCCGGAGGCGCCGATCTCGGCGGCAGCTGGCAGCGCGCGGAGAGGATTCACTCCGGGGTGACAAAGGGGTGACAAGCACACAGATACAGTCCGGGGACAGGGGGACAAGCGCACAGATGCTCTCCGGGCACGGGGTGACAAAGAGCGAGCCGGGCGCCCGCGGTCACCTGCGGGGTGCGGCCCCAGCGGCCGCGGGGGTCCCTGACCGCCCGGAGGTCCGCGTCCCGCGGGGTGGCCCGGCAGCGCATCCCTCGCGCGTACCCGCAGGTACCTGAAGGACGCCGTCGGGACGGGGCTGACGGCGGGGACCCGAGGGAGCGCCGTGCGCTCTCGGCTTGTTAGTCTGAATCCCACAAAAATGCTGCTCTGGGCGGGGACCCGAAACCCGGAGGTTCCCTCGCGGGGTGCCCGGATTCCTTCCCGTGAAAGGTGCGGGGAGGGGCCCGTGACCTTCTGTCCCGGATGTGCCCGGGGAGGGTGTCGTTGTGGCGTGCCGGGCTGGACACACGCCCTGCAGGAGTCGTCCCTACTCGGGGGAGTGTAGTTGAGATTTTTAAAATGCTGAAGGCGGGGAAGGACTCCGCGCGGTGAGGGCACTGCGAGGCGGCCCGGTGGGCGGACGAGGGCTCTCTTTCCAGGGGATGAGGGGCTCCCTGGCAGCGCCCCCTGGCCGCAGAGGCGTGCGCACAGCCTTATCACCCAGATGTCATTTGACCCTGGGAAGGAGAAGGAGGAGGATTACAGAAGGCCGGGTTTGGACAGGGAGCAGGGAGGGGGAGGCTGCGGGCCCAGGAACCGCACCCGCACCCGCACCCGCACCCCCACCCGCACCACCCCGCAGGCCTGGCAAGTGTGGGCGTGTTCCATTTCATTCTCCGTCTTCCCGGAGCTGTACTGAGGAGGGCCTGCAGGGGAGCGCGTGGCAGTGTCCAGCCTGGGCGGGCCGCCTGCGACCCAGTCCCAGCTCAGTCAAGCATTTTCCACTAAAAGGGGGGACAGGGGCTCTCCGGGGCATGCACGTGTGAGGAGGCGCACCTGGCAGGGTGGGGGCAGGTCGCCGTGGGATGGGCAGGCCCCGCGCTGACCAGAGAGGCCTGGAGGGACCTGTGCGGGTTGGGGGAGATGGTCCAGGTGGGGGGCGCAGCAAGTGCAAGGCCCTGGGACCAGCCGGGAGGCTGGGGTGGGTGGGCCGGTGGCAGGTGGCAGGTGGGGGAGGGCAAGCGGGGGCCCTTGGACGCGGAGACGGGGACTTGGCCTTTCACTGTCCGGGCCTAAGGGTGACCGCACACTGCCTCCCTTCCTCTGTTTAATGGATCCCTTCTCCGTGAGCCACGCTGGGTTTCCGGGGACAGCCCCTCCTGTGTTCTGTGAGTGAACAGACAGAGCGCTCAGTGTTTAAGTGACTGGCCCACGCAGTGGTCGAACCAGGAGCTGGTGGGTCCCAGCTCGGCCGCTGTGCTCCAGAGCAGCGAGGTGTGGCCCCCTGGGGCCCGCGCGGCCACATGGACACGAGGCAGACCCACCCACGTGGGATGCCCGGCGGGACGCCAGTCCCTGTCTGCAGTGTTGGCATCCTCGGCCGGCTGCTATTATGGTTTCCGGTCACCGGATGCCGCGTTCTGCGAGGTGGCAGCGTCCACTTTTGGTCTGCTTGCGTGTGCCGGCCGCCCACAACGCAGGCGCCACCCTCTCTTCTGGAACGGTTGTCACTTCACTCTGAACCCCTGACGGGCTTCTGTGCAGGCTCCCCCTCCCCGCCGAGAGGCAGGGCTTCGGGCTAGCGGGTAGGCTTCCTCAGGGGGCAGCCTCCATGTGTCCCCTCCCCTTTCGAACACGATGTGGAGACGGGGCTCCGCCAGCTCTCGGGTTCCTCATAACTGTACCCCAAAAGGCATCAGGCCCATGGTGGATGATCGTATGCTCAGGGGCGGAAGGGCAGGTGGGCAGACACACACCTGTCCACAGGAGGTTGACTGCAGTGCCCAGCCCTGCCGCCCTTCCCCCCAGGTGTGTCCCAACATGCCTGGACGGGCTGTGGCCCAGTGGCAGAGGGACAGGGGCGGCGGCTGTGCAAACACAGGCCCAGGAGGCCCCCTGAGGCCCGGCGGGGGCTGCCGTGGTGCTCTGTATGAGGTGGCTTCAGAGCGACCAGGAAGGACAGCGGAGGGAGCCCAGCCCGGGCCCTGCGTGCGCCGGGCTCGGTGCACGTCTCCCGTGTAGTCACCCGATGCTTCCGCTTCTCGGTAACCTCCCTCCCGTGTTCAGACGTGAAAACGGGAAGCCGTGACTTGACGGCGCGCAGGGCACGTGATGTAGACATGAGCTGGCTTGTAACCAGCACACGCGGGCGCGGCCCCGTGCGGGGAACGTGGCTCTGTTTGGGAGCAGAGACGGGACCGGGAACCCGCAGGGGACCCAGCGAGGGCAGCCGCTGAGGAAGCCGGGAGCCAGCAAGTGCTCCCGGGTCGGAAGTGGGGCCCCCGGCTGAAAACAGGAAGCCCTGACAGAGGCGTCTAAGTACACGTCCTGGGAGTTGAACTTGGCCTTGGGGGTGGGGCACCGCCCTGGCTCCCCTTCCTTCCACGCCCCACCTGGGACACCAGGGCTGGTGTGAGCTCCTTGGGCATGTCACAACCCCATACAGAACGTGGGCCAGACACAGATAGTGCACCCGCATGGAGGGCAGCCAGCCACCTCTCCCTGGGTGCTCGCCTTCTAGAAAGTTCTTCCATACGTGCCCGCTGGTCCGAGGCGCTGCAGCCAGCACCTGGCTTGCATTTTAGACTGCCCACCATGTGACCCCATCGTGCAGGCCACCTGCCCACTTCTCCAGCTCAGCCGAGCCGGCCCTGGCTCTGGCTGCAGCCCCGCTTCTGGGCCTCTGCGCCCGGCGTGTGTCCCCGCCTGTCACCCTCACTCACGGCCCCGCTCGTCCGAGGCTCTGACCCTGGGTCGCCGTCTTTGATGTTTGCACCACCTCTGCTGCCGCTTTCTACGTGGTGATCTTTGGACTCGTCTTATCTCCGCTGCCTTCTCTGCGGGCAGAATCCAGCTTCGGGGGGCGCCACCCCCTCCTCACCTCCTCGTGCCCCTCCCCTGGGGGCACCAGCCTCTGCGGCTGTGCACGCAGTAGGTGGCGAGTGTCCGCAGGGCGCACGTGTGAGGAGGGGTCTGGCCTGGCCCTCACTGAGTGTGGGGGGGCAGTGCCGGTGCCCCGACCCCGCTTCTCCCCTCCGCACGGTGCGTTCAGGGGTCACCGCTGCCCCTGGCATCTGAACTTCGTGGGGTTCCAGAGCTTCTCACTCTGTTCTCTCTGGAGCATCCTTACTTCTCTCTAGACGGATGTGCGTCTGAAACCGGAGGGCCTGGCTCGGCAGCTGACTAGTTTGTGCGGAGCCCTGCGGCGTAGACCCCACGACCCCGACACGCTGCGTAGCCATGCGCCCGGCCTCCGGCCTGCGCCCTGCCCTGTCCCCGTGCGCAGCCAGGAGCGGTGTCCAATGGTGTGCAGCCGGTGCCCCGCGTGATCGGGGGGGGGGTCTCAGTGTATCTGGACATAAAACACGTGTTTACCCGTTTCCTACAAACCGTAGAATCTCCTTCCAGATTTGCCCACTAGCCGCTCTAGGGAGCGGTGTCGCTACAGAGGCCGAGGTCAGGAAAACGGCAGTCCTCCCCGCCACAGTGTCCCCCAGGCACTTGCCCGGTGACTGCCAGATCACGGGATTTAGCAGTCGTAGAAACACTCATTGTTCTTCGGTATCCCCAGGTGGACTTTTGTCTGTCACTCGAGAACAGGTCCGCAAGCACGCTCTTAAAGGGCCAGAAACACCTGTATTTTAGGCTTTGCGGGTCACAGTTTCTCACCTCTGCTGTGTTAGCGTAAGAGCCCTTCCGGGCCACATGCAAATGAATGCAAATGAATGCAAATGTGGCTGCGTGCCAATAAAACTTTATTTGCAGAAGCAGGCAGCCCGCTGGGTTTGGCTGGCAGTTTGGCTGACCCTGTCTAGGTCGTTGTCGCTTGAAGAAAGAGTGACAATGTAACGTGTCAGAGCAGCAGCCCGTCCGGACGGCCAAAACCGCTTTGACCTTCAGAGCAGCCAGATCTGGGCGTCTGGAAGAACGGCGGGCGCCCCCCGGATTCCGCTCCGGCACGCACTGGCCGTCGGCGACCGGAGCGCCCAGCAGAACCGGGTGGGCCGGAGCCTCCCCCGAGGGGCGGCACGTAGCCTGCGGTCTGTCCCCGGCACGGGACCTGGGCTGGGCCCTGTGTCTCCTGCCGGCTCGGCACAAACCGGAGTCGACGTGGCCCCGGGCAGAGGGGCAGGCCGGGGTGGCGCGCGGGCCGCCGCGGATTGTGTGCTGTGGGTCACTTGTTTATTTTGTTGGAATCCCGTGTGGATTCACCTGTGTGTGTATCTTATTGTTGTGTTGCGGTGAGTCATCCGTGTGGCTTCGGACCGCGTCTCTGTGACGAGCCTTTGCGTGGCCGCCCCAGGCATCGCTCTGCAGGGACCCACCTCCCCTGCAGTCTGAGCGCAGGGCCTCTCCCCTGACCTGTCTCCGCTGTTCCCTCCATCTGACGAGTCCTCTCGGTTTCCCTCCATCTGAGAACGCCTTGATTTCTCGTTGACCTCTGAAGGGCATCTTTGCCGGCGATGACGTTCTCGGTTTACCGTTCTTCTCTTTCCCACGGGAAAAATACTACTCTGCTCCCTTCTGGCCCCCACGGTTTCCGATGACAAAGCCACTGCCATTCAAATCGTGTCCCGTCTGGGGAAAGGGTTGTTTCTCTCTCTCACTGCTTTTAAGATTTTTTTTTTCTCTTTGTATGTGATTTTCAGAAGTTTGGCTATGATGTGTCTCAGTTCGCATTTATTCGAGTTTGTCCTATCTGAGGCTACGTCTTTTGCCAAATTTGGGAAGTTTTCAGCCCCTTTCCTTCTGTCCCCCGGGACACAGATGTTTGGTCTTTTAGCGCCCACGAGGCCCCTGGGGCCCTGTTCGATCTGTTTCTCTCTGTTGTTCAGCTCGAGGAATCGCTGTTGTCCTCTCTTCCAGCCCGCTGACCCTTTTCTCTGCCTCTCCATTCCGTGGCCGAGTCCACCCGTCTCTTGTCCCCTTTTGGTGGCTGTGTCTGTCAGCTCCAGAATTTCCGTGTGGGTTTTGCACCGCGTTTCCTCGTGAGCCTTCCTGTGGCCTTATTCGTGTGACGACGTGCTGTCACCTTCTCAGGTCCTTGCTGGAACGCTTTGCCGCGGGGGCTTGTCTTCTGCTCTCCTGGGACAGGTCCTCCTGCCAGTGTCACTTGCGGGCTGTCAGCCCACCTCCCCTGCGCCTGCTTTACCTGAGGCCTCACCTGGAGGCGTCTCCAGCCCAGTCATTGTAACTGCCCCCAGCAGGTCCGCCCCTCCTGGGGGCAGAGAATGTCCGGGGCTGTCATTCCCTAGGCCCAGCCAAGTCTCCCCTTTCTCCTGCCGCATCCGTGGGACCGTCCCCCGCCCCAGCCCGTGCTCTGCAGAGCGCCCTGCCCACCCTGGCCTCGGTGCGGCCCTGGCTCTCGGGGCCTGCCCCATGGTTCGGGGTCCCCGGGTGTGGCACTGGGCCTCCTGTCCCCCGGGGACTTCTGAGCCAGACTGAGGGCAGGCGCTGTGTCTCGAGCCCCTTCCCCGCACGGAGCACAGTAGCGGGCCCGAGGTGGGCACCGGCCGCCTGGATGGCCGTGTGAGAAGTCGCGTCCCACATCCGGGGACTCGGTCGAGTACAACGCCCCACCCCCTGACAACACGGACTCCCCCAGACGTGTGTAGCCCCGAGGTTAGAAGTCGCACGAGACCCTCCACTGTCCCCTCGGCGTCCCTGGCGGCTGTTAAAGCGACCGTGCCGGCGCTCAGCGGCCGGACTCGCACCCGTGGCTCTCGGTGGCGCCGCGGGCCCGACGTCTGTGTGTGCCGCCGTTGCAGACGCCTGCTCCGTGCCGGTGTCCGAGATCATCACCGTGGAGGAGGCGGACAGCCGCGGGAAGCACGACGGCGGCGGGAAGTGGCAGAAGATGGAGAAGCCGTACGCGTTCACAGGTACCGGGGCCTTTGTGTTTTCACGCGGCCCCTGGGGGTCACTGACCGGCCGGAAGGAAGGACAGCCGCGGGCACCGGGGCCTCCGGGTGGGGGCGGGTGCAGGGCACGGGGCGGGGGGGCGTGGGGGCGGGGAGGGGTGCGGGGCTGGGGCCGCGTGCTGGGAACTAACGCGCCCGTCTCCGTGCAGTGCACCGTGTGAGGAGAGCCCGGCGCCACCGCTGGCGGTGCGCGCAGGTGACGTTCTGCTGTGCGGACGAGCAGCTGTGCCACCTGTGGCTGCAGACCCTCCGGGAGCAGCTGGAGCAGCTGAGTACGTGTCTGCGGTCGTGCGGAGGAGGGCAGAGTGGCTGTGGTGCCTGTGCGTGTTCTGGCATGTGCATGTGAGTGTGTGTATGTACGTGTGTGAGTACGTGTGTACTTGCGTGTGCTTGTGTGCACGTGAGAACATGTGTGCCTGTGCGTGTGAGTACGTGTGTTCTTGCATGTGTATGTGCACGTGTGCATGTGAGAGTATGTGTGTGCTTATGTGTTCTTGCGTGTACACGTGCATGTGTGTGCATGTGTGCCTTTGCCTGCGTGTGCTGCGGTGACCTTGGCTTCCGCCCTCCTCCCCACAGCGCCCGTGACCCGCTGTAGGCGCACGTCACAGGAACACTCACAGACCTCCTGGTTCGGGGACCAGCGCGGTGTGGTGCCCCGAGCGGGGCCTCCACTGCAGGCGCTGGCCTTGGGGCCCCGACCTTGGGGCCCCGCACCTCGCCTTCCCGTTTCGCCATCTCGTTCTGTGGGACGCGGGGTTCACCTGCCGCCTGCGAGCGCACCCCGCCTTTCCCCACGTCTCAGGCCCCGCGCTCCATCCGCGTCTCCTGGACCAAGAGTCCGTTCAGAGGACAGCCCGTGTCGCCTGCTCCCTGTCCCCGGTCCTTCCTCTGTCACTTCCCTGAGACTTTGGGTCTTTTAACGCTCAGACCCCAAGAGGAAGTCCCCCGAACCCGCCTCCCTAGATGACGGGGGTCATTTTCTGCGTCACTCTCAGGAACCCCCGCAGAGGGCACATTGGCCACAGTCTGCTTGCAGCTGAAGTCTCGCCTGAGTCCGTCACTCACTGTCATTCGAACCCCTCACTGCATTCTGTCCTAACCTGCCACCGCACTAGGACTTAGAGACGAGAAGCCCGATGTCCATGAGGGACAGCGGTGTGACAGGGGTGTCACACTGCTCACCCCGGTGTGCAACAGGGAGCTCTGCAGGCCAAGCTGAGCAACCAGCTCCCAGGTCAGGCCATAGCCTGCTGCCAGCACCCCCGCCCGTCACGACTCCCAGGGGCGACCACAACCCACCTCCAAGCAGCGGGACTCTGTGCCTCCCATAAACCGCTCACACGGCCTCAGCTCTGTGCCCGGCGTCTGGCTCAGTGATGACGTTTGTGAGGCCATGCACGCTGTGGCCGCATGGCGCCCCGTGGCGTGGTCGCACGCCCCTTTATCCATTATTACTGGTGACGGTCCCTGGCCGGCTTCCTGGTATGGGCCCTTACAGGCCATTGTGAGCCCACTAGCGTGTGTCTTCGGGGACACGTCTGCAGGCCTCGGGTACGTGTGCCCAGCCTCAGCAGACGCCACCAGACTGTCCCATCACGGGCATCCCCGTGACACTTTCACCAGCAGAGTCAGGTGCTGGCCGCCCTGCATCTTAGCCACGCCTCCGGCATCTTAGCCACACCTCCGGCATCTTGGCCGTCCCGGTGGTGGTAGCAGGCTCCACTGTGGCCTGAATTTGCAGTGCCCTGACAGCTCGTGAGGTTGGGACATGCATTCCTGTTTATGGGTCCTTTGGACATTTTTTTTCTGGGAGGTGTCTGTTCAGGTCTTTTGTGCATTTTTCTCTTGGGCTGTTGTCTTTGTATGTGGAAACTCTTTACATATGGTGGATCTGAATTGTTATCAGATTACAAGTTAGATAGTTTCTTTTCCCCATTGTGTGGCTTTTTTTGGGTACATATCTTTTCACTACTTCTCTTGATTTGTTCGTTAAATTTCTTTTGCTGAGTATCAGAACCTACCTAAACTGACCCAAACAGAAACGTGGGAGTTGTTGTGGGCACACGGGGTGATCAGGAGACCCCGCTGTTGGAAGCTGTCTGGGCCCCTGGAAGGACCAGAACTGGGGGCCGGGAGGCCGTCCCCGTCCCCCATCTGCACCCCGTGCTCTCCTAACACTGCCTCTCACACGCCTGCTTCCCCCTCCTGTTCTCGCCGACCCACTTTCCCGCTGCCTTCTAGAACGTGCGTCCCCCAGGACGTCTCATCGGGGACAGTCCTTCTCAGGCCATGTTCTGAGTTCCTGGGGCTCGTCCCATCGAGCGGACGTGCCAAGCACCGCCCACTCCGACGGGCTCTGTCGCTCTGTTCATAGACCAGGAGGCTCGTCCGCGCCGCTCCACTAACGGAAAGCCAGCTTGGATCACGTGACACCGAGCAGAAGCCTGGCGCCGCTGCGGCCCGGTTCCGCTCGGTCACACGGCCCCTCGTCGTCACTCACGCACTGTGTCACTTTGCAGCGTCCAGGCCGAAGCACCTGCTGGTGTTCATCAACCCGTTCGGGGGGAAGGGCCGAGGCGAGAAGATCTACGAGAGGAAGGTGGCGCCGCTGTTCACGCTGGCCTCCATCACCACGGACGTCATCGGTAAGGCGCACGTCCGCCCCCGTCACCGCCGGCGTCATCGGTAAGGCGCACGTCTGCCGGACACGCGGACCTCGCTGTGAGGACCATTCCAACACGCTCCCTAGAGGGGACTGTCATAAGATTAGCGTAAACGAAACCAAACGTGTGGTTTCACAGATCAGGACGAGAAGGATGCGCAGGAAAGAACAGAGAGTTCTGCAGCCAAGACCCCGCCTACTGAGCACGCAGGCACAACGCTCAGCAGGTGGACGGACAGAGAGCAGGGCGGGGAATTCTTGCAAGAAGTGATGCATGGGGCGATTAATGAGTCTGAGAAGTAATTTCTCCATAAGTGGCATCTCAAGGACCCTAACACGATGCCACATCGCTGGACCGAGTTTTTGGTGCCGTTTCTCGATGCCCGGAGGATGGTCCCTCTCCTGCCGGGCCGAGGGTCTCGGGTACACTGGGTCAAGAGCCTGGAAAATGGGGGTTTTGCCTAGTGTTCCCGTTATTTAAACCTCTCCTGGAAAAACAATTGGATGTCCACGGAAGGTGACGGTCACAGGCGTCCTTGGCCACCGTTTATAATAATAGCAAAGCCCGGGGAGTGACTTAAATGCCCCCAAACGGGAGACAGAAAAACGGAAGGGCTAGTAAGTCTGAAGGAATAGTACGCAGTCCTTGAAAATAGTCTTCACCGAGAATGTTTAACAATCTGAAAAATGATCGTGACGGGATGTCGGGAAAGCTAGGACACGAAACTAGTACAGCAGAATTTCAGGCGAGATTTTGTTTCTCATGTTGAGGTTACAGACTCTGGATTCATTGTGTGTTTTCTATATTTTGGCATATTCTAAAATTTGTTAAGTAACTTGGATAGTAAGGAACAACTATAAAATAGAGTAATTTCTTTTTTAAAAAGTCAGTCATTATTCGTTGGCAGATCAACACCAAGGACGTGAGGCCTGTCCCCGGGGAATGTTCTGAGAGGGGGTCACGGTCCACCAAGGTCACCGCGGTTTCCACCAAGGTCACCGCGGTGTCTGTGTCTCCAGGAGGGATTTAGGCTCGATCTACGCAGGGACCGCATGCGGGAAACCCTCCTGAAGGTTCTGGAGGGCCCCATTTTAGGAGAACGGTGCAGTTAATGCCTTTGGTCTCCAGGGAGGGTCCAGACACACGAATACAAAGCGTCTGACGCAGGATTGTCCCTCCACAGTTACCGAACGTGCTAATCACGCCAAGGAGAGTCTGTACGAGATGGACATGGACGGGTACGACGGGTGAGTGGGCGTCTTCCGTCCTGATGATGTGGTCAGACCCAAGCAGGTTTCACCCACCTGTCGTCGTCGGTTTTTTTTGCTCCTGTTCCTGCCACTTTTTTCCTGGTCGTAAAAGCAAATGTGTGTCTTGTAGAAAATTAGAAAAGGCAGCGTTCAGAGTCCCGCGTTCTCTGCTACCCGGAGAGGACAGTGTGACATGGGTTTGGTTTCCTTCGCGTCTTACTGCTGCCTGGCCTCGTTCGAAAGGGTGCTGTAGACACGGTCACCTGCCGTCCCCAGATAGCTCAGGGTCTAGTTCCTGACAACCAGGGTTTTTCCCTTATGGAACCAGGGCACCATGATCCCGGTTCAATACTGTCGTCCACGTGCCGCCTTTCCTGGGAGTCTGCTGCTTGTCCTGTGCGTTCGTGCTAGCCCACGAAGACCCTGGACCACGCGCTGCCTTCAGACGCAGCGGTCACGCCCCTGCGTGCAGCGGTCGCCTTCCTCGGGGTGGCTGAAGCTGGAGGGCGCCAGCTGGCACTCTGGGGCGGGTCCCCCTCGTTTGGGTCTGTGGGGTGTCTCCTCTCAGGCAGAGCCCGGTGTCCAGTGCTGGCTGCTTGGACAGAAGGAGCACCGTGCCGGCTCCGCCCATCCCGTGATTTTGCATTTGTGTCATCTGTCCCTGCTGACACATCAGGTGCTGGAGAGCCAGAGCACAGCTGTCCCCCAGCACCTGGCAGGGCTGGCACGTGGGGCCCGGGGGAGGGTGCTCGATTCCGCGGCTGCTCAGGGGCACCGCAGGGTCAGGCCCGCGTTCCGGAAGGATGCTGTTGAGGGCCACGTGGCGAGCAGCGGGGTCGGGGGCTCAGACCCAGGGAGGCCGGGGGAGGGTCTGGGTTGTGGACATGCTGGCTGGACGGTGGCAGAGGGCACAGGCCGAGGGGATGGTCTCCAGGATGTCTGGGGAGAGTCGGCTGGTCCCAGTGACCACCGGCTCTTGAAGACAGGGATTCCCAGCCCTGTGCTGGTGGCCATCTCGGTGGCCGTGTCGAGCCACGAGAAGAGGGTCGAGCAGGGTTTGAAGACGACGGTGTAGCCAGTGCAGGGAACGTCAGCTGCCGTGGGCTCAGCTGGACGAGGCGGCCCTCCCAGCCTGACCAGCGAGGAGGCTGGGCGTTGGCTGCGGTCCCATCCTGGTCTGCGCCGCGCCTGCAGTGAGGTCCAGGTGACAGCGCCACCCGTGTCAGTGCTGCTGAGGAGGCCTTAGGAGTCACAGAGCTGGGGTTCTCGAGTGAGCCCTGGGGACATCAGGCCGTGTGCAGAGTGACCCTGGACCGGGGCGTCTAGGAAGCAGACGTGGTAGTCACACAGGGGGAGTTGGGTCAGTGTCCCCTGAGGGGGTGCAGGTCAGCCCGGGGGTCGGGAAAGGCAGCTTGGGGACAGCAGCCCAGGAACAGTGCTCTAGGACAGCAGGTTGGGGACAGCAGTGGGTGGCATTCCCCAATAGGAATGGGAAAGCAGCATTGGGTGGGGACTGGGAGGGACCTTTAGGAGGGCAGGGGCCCCTGTCACCTGTCACGGGGTCCAGCTTCTGGAACGTCTGCTGGGTGTTGGCCGAGTTCCTGGGGCCTTGGGAGTCTGTTCTGGGTTCTTCTGTCTGGGGACGTTTTAGCAGCGAGGCCTGAAGGGAGGGACAGGCGCATGGGCCGAAAAGGTGGTGGCACTCTCTGCCTTGAGTGGGGCCTGAAGAACGCCGCAGGGCCTGGCACTTGGTGGCCTCGGGGAGCCCTGGCCTCCAGGTGGCGGTGGCGTGGGTCGGAGGTCTGTGCCCAGGGCTGGGCACCACCCTGGCCGGAGAGCTCCGACCGCAGGAAAGAGCGGGAGCTGCTCCAGGGGGCAGGGCTCGAGCTCCGGGAAGTCAGTGGCCGCCGAGCCGGCCGCACCGCGGGCCACCCTGGGGTCCCCAGGAGTGGGGACGGTCAGCGCTGCCCCTCACAGGAATGCCGTGCGGCTCCCTGGAGGGCGGGTCGGGGACGGCAGCGCGGGGACACGAACGCACGTGCTGCCCCCGCAGGGTCGTCTGCGTGGGCGGGGACGGCATGTTCAGCGAGGTCCTGCACGGCCTGGTGGGCCGGACGCAGAGGAGCGCGGGCGTGGACCAGAACCAGCCGCGGGCGGCGCTGGTGCCCAGCGCGCTACGCATCGGCGTCATCCCCGCAGGTACGGCCCGGCCCCGCCCCGCGGTGACCCCACGTTCACGCCCTGCCCCCTGCCGTGACCCCACGCTCGCTCCCGGCCCCGCCCCGCGGCGGCCCCACTCTCACGCCCCGCCCCCTGC
>PVKZ01009002.1:0-12995 GCA_004027375.1 Macroglossus sobrinus
CTAAAATCCTTTAGTTACAGAAAAGCCCTACACCAGTATAAAGTTCGGTCCTCCCACGCATTACTACTATGATGACTACACATCTTCAACGAGCATCCACGCCCCAGCTCTGCATCCTCTGCTCCCCCCGACACGCTCAATTTCTCCTGCGCGCACAACATAATTGCACTTTTGATGTCCGGACGGTTTTGAGAGCCGTTCAAAGACCATTGTCGTCTCGAGTGCCGTCTCTGTAAGTGTACTCCATCAGACACTTGATACGATGCTTGTAGACTGATCCCCTCTGTCCGATTGGAGGCGGGGACCCCTCCCGCAGCTGCACCTGCAGCCTGCTGCATGCCTGAGCGACGGCTCGCTGTTAACCTTATAACCTCGTCTAATTAACAGGATAAACTGTAAAGTAAGGACAAGCTGAAGGGAGCCAAGGGCGAAACACAGTCAAGCACGAACGCAGACTAACTCCTCTGTCACCTGCCTCTCTGCGTCTTCTTCCAGGACGCTTCTGAAATTGCTCGACATAAGTACTGTAAGCACGGTTGTTATTGTTATTTATTTCATATAGCACCTCGTGGAGGCACCCCAGAGCTGCAGCGTCCACGGCAAAAGCACCGAGAAATGACAAAACAAGCAGCAAACGTGTCACAGCGAAGAAAACACCCACGGGCAACATCGTAAACAGTCGAGGAGGAGGAAGAGGCAAGGAGCATAAAAATGAAGGGATTGAACGCTCTGGCCGACAGTGGTGAATATTTATGTCCACGGGACCCCTGCCTCGTGGCAAAGGGGGCACTTCTTTCCCTAACAGCGGTGTTCGAGAAACCGTTTATTAACTCAAAGTGAAGGGCAGCGTCTCTCGAACCTAGCTGGGTTCGAAATGCCCGATGGGCTGTTCTCAGCAGCTGCGTGGCTTGGAGGCGGTGAGCTCATAGGTGTACCCGTCGCCTTCTGCGTCGTGAAAACGACGATAAAAATGAGTGAATTCTGAGCATTACGGTGAGGTCGAAAACTACGGCCCAAGGAAGCAGCAAAGCCAGCGACCAACACACAAACAGAAGAACCTCCATCATTCTGGATTCGAGTCTACATCACGAGGACGGGGAGGTGAGCTCGACGGGCCTCGTGTAAAATGCCACGCAGACACGGGATTGGAAAGAGGGCTTTTTTTTTTTTTTACCTCCACCTCACGCCGGGTGGCAGCTGTGCTCGGATCGCCGAGAAAGGCGAAATTTCTATCATGTGGACTAGTGGAAGGACAGTGATTGTGGCCAAGGCCAGCCGACAGCCGAGACGCCCAGAATCGCCTAGAATGGGATCTGTCGTTTTGGGGATGTGCAGGGGGGTGATGGAGAGGCCTTCGGTGCCCGAGCCGACACCGAGACATGGCTACGGTGTTAACATGTGGTTAACAGACGGGAACTAGATTCATTGGGCTGATCCCTTCGTACGTGATAAAAACAGTCAAACACCTGCGTTGTATGCCCGAAACGAATCTAATATTGTATGTCACCTGTAACTGAAAAATCTTAAAAAAAAAATAATTTAAAAAAAAGATCCATAAATGCTCTCATCTAAATCTTACGGAGACTATTTAAACACATGCAGGTCTCGGCCAACATGCTCCCACCTGGACAGTCTTTGCAGACTATTCAGAAAAAAAGTGGAATAACAGAAAATTCAGCGTTTATGCACACTCACGTAGCAGGGACAGAATGGCTCTGCGGGCTCAGAGGATCGGAACCCTGTGAGATGAAAAGCTCACTCATCTCTGCTGGGCTATAAAGGGAGCCGCAGATGAGACCGTCTGCATGTCGAGGTGTCGCTCACGGCCCGCGACCAAGAGGGCCGGCCCGGAGCCATTGTGCGGGCATAGCGCTCTCGGCTCTATCAGAAATCCTGCCTTCCATTCAGCAGCCGACGCAGACTCGTCCTTCTGCAGACGCTGGTGGGCTCGGGTCTGCAGAGCGGGGGGAAGAAAAGAAATCTGAGATTAAATTTGGAGCCCGGTTGGACGTCTCTGGTCTCACAGGCATTGATAGAATCTGTGATGTTTCATTTCACACAGATCACTGAAGGCCCTTCCTGGGTACGTGACACTAAAAAGATGCAGCTGGTGACCCATGTGTTCTGGGGACCACCCCCCCTGAGGGTCCGACGTCCGACGGCCGTATTTGTATCCGGCTCAGAAGATGTCACGGTTATTTATGACGATCTAAAAGATGCATTTTTTTCCAGCACGGACACTGAAGAGAGAGAGATAAGAAAGGCCTTGCTCTCCAACTCACGAACGACTTTTGTATTTCTGTGCGCACGATTCATCAGCTTCTCCGGGAAGACGGGAGAGAGAAAAGGTTAGGCAGCCAAAAGGTGAAGAGAATCAATGCAAAGATCTGTGCGTTTTTGGGGGCTGTTTCCTTCCCGGTAGTTTGAAGGCTCATTGAAATGATTTTCTGAGACACACGCGCTTCTGGGGAACACCATGTGAGCGTCTGTATTCCCGGAACGAAGATGACAAGAGGCGCGTCTTTCTTGGAAGAGGGAAGCTGATGCTTTGGGGGGGGATGGATGTATTTGAAGCATTTTATCCGGGCACCATAGCAACGGGAGGCTGATGATGATGCAGTGTGGATTCGGTTCAAAGGGTCAGGCCACCGTGCAAGGAGCTTGAACACGGCTCTGTCCCACGCGTCCACGTGACTCTGGAGGTCCCGACACCCTTTTATCGTCTGGGCAAGGACACTGCTCGGGCGGACAGGAAGGGGCACGGGGAGAGGCATGCCCGTCTGGGGGTTCAGCTCATTGTAATCGCTTCCCAGTGCATCCCACACCTAGTGGCTCGAGTCAACACGAGTGTATGACCCCGGCCTTCTGGACGTCGTGAGCCTGAAATGGGGGGAAAGGAATAAAAATGAAGACCCATCTGGGAGGGTGCACCTTCTGGAGACTGATGACAACACGGTGTCCTTAATCCTTCTCAGCTTCTGGCAGCGACCCCCCCGTGCCCTGGGGCCCGGTCATGGCACTCTGACCTCTGCTCCTGTCGTCACACCTGCTTCTCCGACTGGGGCCCTGTGCCCCCATTTTATAAGGGCCCTCGTGACGACAGGGAGCCCACCTGGATAGCAGGACCACTGCCCCATCTCGAGGTCCTCAGCTTCGTCCCCTCTGCAAAGCCCCTTTTGCTGCTGCAGGTATGTACGGGACACGCTCGCTCACAGCTTCTGAGCCCTGGGATGGGGGTGCAGGCGCGACTCTGCCTGCCACACTCATTCCATGGGGGACGTTCAAGGGGGCCCTCACGCAGACGTGGAGGGCACGCGTCCTGTATTTGGACAGCCAGAGGGCATTCTCTCCATGCCGTTCCCCTCCCTTTTCTTCCTCTTCTAGTCCTTTCCATCCACAGGGAAATTCTCTCTCCTCGGAGCTTGTGAACTCTCCCAGACGACCCTGTTTTCGACCTGTAGCAAACATCGGTGTCGCTTGGTTCAAACCAGCAGTCTCCGCCCCGGCCCCAGCCTCCGCCAGCAGCGGACAGAGGGAGGGGTGGGACCTACAATCACATTGTTTCATGAATTACAGTGACCTTGGCCTCTGTGTCAGCTGGCTGTCCCCTGGCATTGTCCTAAGAGCTCAGGTCCGACGCCCTAAGAGTTGTCACTACACAGAGGTCGGACAATCTGGCTTAGGGCACCCGCAGAATTCGAGGTCTCTAGCGCACCGCTCCAAAGCCAGCGGGCGGGGCTTGCCTGCACCCCGGCGTCGTGGCGTCATCGGACATCAGGGGTGCACGAAGCATCCGTAACTACCCCAGGTGCACAGACAACGATGCGCCTGTAACGGGGAGGAACGTGTGTCCTTCTCGGCTAGGACATCTCCGCTGTAGGACGACACCCTTCTGGAAGCCACGGGAATGAGGATTCAAACGCATGAGCGTGCAGCATATCTGCCCACGCCCTCACGCCCCAACGCCCCACGTCTGGCCTTCCCCATGCTCCCGTGACAGCGGACGCATCTGTGAAGTCGGCCGGGGAGGTGTTTTCTGCAGGCCGCATGCCACACCTCACTGGAGACGTGGTTCAGGGACGAGCTCTCTGCCGACCCCTGCGAGAGGCCGGCAGCGTCGGACGAAGCCGACGCCGGCGACGGGCTGACCCTGCGGCCGTGTCCAGCGGTGACGCGCGTGGCCTTTCACCGGCTCCCGGCTGCAGCCGGGACACCTCCAGGTGTGAAAGATAATGAAGAAATGAAATGGGAAAAGGTTCTTCAGTGAATTTCCTGTTAGTGTATGGAGTTGAGGAGAAAGTAAAAAGGCAAAGCACACGTTCATCAAAACCATTTGTCTTTCGCTGATAAAAACCAAACAAAACAGGACACACTTGGGCTTTTCATTTCTCTTCCTCTTCCCTCCCTCCCTCCTCCCCCACCCCTTTCTCTCCCCCACACCCCTTTCTCTCCACCTCCGAGCATCCCCACCCAGCCTTTCTCCGTGGCCAGCCGCTGAACGATGCCTTGTGAACGCTAACGCCCGGGTTCTACTCTGAGACACGTTATTTTCCTCCCTCTAGAATCGGAAATCGCACTCTGTGTGAGAAGATACCCACGCCGCCACGGCGTGGGAAGGCAGGCAGGCGGTAGATGGATTTTTTCTGCCCATGGTAAACTTTCAATCACGCAGCTCCAACCAGCGTTCCTTTGCATGCTCACCCCGTGGTCCCCTGCGTGAAGGCCCCCCCGGGCATTAGGCAGAGACGACCGATGACGCCAAAACCCCTTCACCCGAATCCACCGGTGCCATCGTACGCATCAGCGCCATTCCCCACCAGCCTTGAACACGACCGCTACGTTAACAATACTCACAATGCAATAGATAGTCAAGGATGAAATGATTCGAGGGGTGCGATTTGCTTGTGGACCCCGGATTCCAGCACCGAGCAAGGCTGCCCAGAGCTGGGGCGTGGGGCTGACATCGGGCCTCACAGGGAGACGAGGGAAGGGACAGCCGAGCAGAGGTTGTCGTGGGAGGGGGAGCCCCAGAAGGGAACGCTGGCCTTTACTGGGGGTGCACCCCGCCCTGGGTACTCTGTCGTGCAGCCTCTGCTCCTTCTCCCCGCCCCGTGATGGAGGCTGGCAGGAATTACTCAGATTTCGCAGGTGGGGGAGGTAAGAATTGATCATTAGATCAAGTAATTAGCCCAGCGTCACACAGCTGGCATACGGCAGGAACTCGAACCAAAGACCGAGAAGTTTAGTGTCCTTCATGCCACGCTCAGGCCTCAGGGGCCTTTCCTGAGCAGGTGGGAGTGAGCAGCTGGGCACACAGTAGTGCACACAGGGGGAGGGGGAGAAGTGGTACCCTACCCAGTATAGAGTTCTTTGGTTTATACCAGGACACAACAGTCGAAGAGAGGAATGTGATCCTGTTAGCACAGTAACGTGCCCCGAACGCAGCACAGACACCTTCTGTGGGGCCGTGGCGATCACCCCACACGATGCTCGTGACAAGAAATACAGCGCACGATCCGACACCCCGTGCACGTAAGAATCATGTGCACCCACTACGTGCAACACCGGAAGCTAGAGCCATACTGTGTGTCAGCTGTAACTGAAAAACTGACCATAAAGGAAGGATTATGTGCACCATTTTCAAGGTCATTTCCAACGACAGATTTTGCCACGAGACTGTGACACAGCTTTGCCTGTGACTAAATCCTTTGTGTGTAATAAGCTCTCGAAATCATCCCCGGTCTGCCTGGCCGTCATCGATGGATCTGTTTTTATAAGGTCAGAACGGCAAGGTCAAAATAATCCTCATCTAACGCCCTTGTCCTTGTCAGACCCAGTTATTCAGCACCCGTGGAATAATCACTACACAGACTAGCTGTGCGATCCCAATTAGTGGGAAAAATTGGGTTCTCTCTTGCCTTAGCTGTGTGTTTTCGATGGGATAAAATTGACCCGTTCTCTCCTCATTTGCAAACAAGTCTTGAATTTCCTCTTGCCCCACTGCAGAGGTATTCGAGAACCTGGGGTATGAAAACAAGATTGCCATTAAAAAGGTACGCCAAAGGACAGATGGATAAGAAGGGAAAAAAGAAAGATAGCCAGGCTCATCGGTATGAACGAGAGCGCTCACTCGTTTCATTCACAGTAAAGGACCGAGGTTAACGACTTGACACATATTATTCCAATTAATTTCAATTAGGATAAAACCAGTGTGACTAGCTGTGCACACACACGGTTACCAGGCCGCGTCTGTGAGGTCATGAGACACGGCATCCGTGCGTGGCCGTGAGTGTCACCGGCGGACTGTGACCCACGCCGTCGGCGATCACGCCCCTGGCTAGAAGTCACACACGGCGTGACGACCCTTACGTTAAACCACCGTCGGGGATGCTAATGGATTTTGACACGCACATGGTTTTTTTTTTTTCTTCTCATTAAGACGATTAATAATGCCTAAGAATCGTAGAAAGCCTCCCAAGCCGTCTTCCTCCATGTCGCTCTCCTCCTCTCGAGAAGCCGTGCGTGCACGTCGGGCCGGTTCTGTCGAAGCGGGTGTTGGCGACGGATCCTCCAGGCGGGGCTGCCAGTGTCCCCGGAACGTGACACCGATTGACGGAGGAATCCACTGGCCGTGGTAGCAGGTGTCTCTCTCTCTCCTTGAGGGTTCCAGATCCGCTCACCGCGGAGAGTCAGCCGACAGGCAGCCAGACGCGCAGAGCCGGGACGCGGTGATCAAGAAGGGACCCTCGCAAAGCTTAGGGCCCGGGCGATGGATGGAAGCGGGTGAGCTGATGAGCAAGTGACGGCACGGTCGGGGAGAGTGCGGGAGAGGGAGCTGACGCAGTGCCGTCGGTGGGAAACGCCACGCCTCCAACTGCGTGCAGGAGAGGAGGCAGCTCCCGGGAATCGTGACGTAGTTAGGAAAAACCACCTATGAGAGAGCCACAGCACGGAAAGACGGGTACGTGAGTGAGAACACGGGCTTTGCAGAGGCAGCAGCCGCACGCATGGAGAACCCAGAACGAGCAGAGCGTTGTAGGTGAATGCGTTCTATTTTGCAACACGATCAGGTGTGTTTATTCCCACTTCACAGGAAGGGGAACCGAGGCGGGGGGAAGTGCCATCCTTGGAGGAGGCTCCCCCAGGCACACTGCCAGCCCCTGGCGTGACACACGCTCCCGCCTCTGAGACGCTCAGGACAAGACGAGCCCGTCGGTGCTGCGTTGCTGAAGGCACTCCGAGCACCACGTGGGACATCGGGTCTGGGGCAGACGGGGCGGGATGATGACGGGGGATACCAAACAGGATACCCCGATCAGGAATGCACGTGAATCTCCCCTCCGTGGTCTGCAAAGCCGGCGTGGGAAGGGCACGTGTGCGGGCCGCGGACCCTGAGGATCACAGGTGAACGTTAACAGAGCTCTCCTTTGCAAACGCCCCGGATTACAGACCAATCAGCAAACAGACCCGTGTTTTCAGAGGTACGTTGCCGCCCCCTCAATTTCCGCTCGAATTCCTTGGCTCTTTTTATCACTGCTTGTGTTTATAATTTCTAGTGTCGCCTACGGCGTACGCGGCTGTGAGCTTTTCAAGGTGTGTTTTTGAGCTGAATGAGACGATCCCGCCTATTTGTTTGTTTCCGAGTTGCTCCTCTGTTATTATTATAGAAACAAGGACGGATGCCTTCCCCGTGGGGCCGATACGCTTCACGATAATACTGCCGTTTTCTTTCCGGTTTGATGAGACGGCGTGTATGTCTTTATCTTTGCTGAAGAGAGGTCTTCGAGGCAGCCGATACTTCACGTGGGAATGCGATGCCTTAGGAAAGGCACAGAGTCCTCGGAGGCATTCAATCTCGTTGTCGAGATGGATGTTTTGCAAAACGGCGAGAAAACAGTCAACCACACGCAAATGACGGACATTCTAGGGTGACGACTCAAAGGTGCCAGCAGACGAGCACCCTGCAACTACGTTCCGTATCAACAACCATGGCACCAGCCCAGAAGGCCCTGAACACCGGAGTGTGGCCAACAGCAAGAATCTGGTAGTTGAGTTCCTTGCCAAGTCGAGAAGTCTTGCTTTGTTTTGGTGTCCAGAGCCGTGATTGCAGAGAGAGACAGTGCCTCATCAGAGCTGACGGCAAAGAAAGCAGCAGAGCCCTGAGTTAAGCATGTCATAATTTTTGTGGCCTCTGAAAGCGCCACTTGAGGCTCTGCTCCCTACACCCCGACTTTGGGACAGTCCCAAGTGCAAAATCCCAGCCAGAAGTGTGCTCCAGTGGCTGCCTTGCTCGGCTCTGCAGAGCACACCTCCCTCCCCAGCCCAGAGACGCATCCGTCAGCTGAGTCTTCTCCTGGCTGCTGTGTGCATAGCTGCGGGGCGGGGGGCTTGGGGAGGGGCGAGGAGGGGGTTACCCGGTTCAGAAGTGGGCGTGGCCTCCGAATGGGGGTTCAGGGCACCGGGGGACTCCTGAAAACACTTGTAGGTAGAGTCCTCACCTGGACATTCGTCTGGCACACACTGCCGCGGATAGAACTTAGAGCATCGCCGTCCCCCGCCCCCACCCCGTCCTGCTGACATTTATTAGATGACAGGGCATTTTAAATGGCGCCTCGGAGTCCAGGGAAAAAATGAGGAGGAACAGCTGTCTTTGCTCAAAGAGACGCGGGTTGGCCGAGATGTGACAGCTCGAGACAGCAGCGAGCTTCGGGCGTCCGCCTCTGCGGGAGTTCGTCTGCGATCGTCATGTGACGGAGGCCGGTCACATGACGCGATGCCAGCCTCCGGCCAGGCGCACGTGGCAGGGGGCGTGGAGGGGCAGGGACAAAGGGTCCCGTGTCCATCCCTTCCCGTCGGAAACCAGCGCCTTCTGTAAACACGATCCTCTCCGCGCCAGGAGGGAGATTCCAAGCGTGTTCTCGACTTTGCTTCCTTGAGCCCCCAAAGCATACGACACAGAGACGTGTGCTTCCGACTCTGCACCTCACAGGATGCCGCTCAGGGGACCGGTTCTCATCCCCCCCGAGGAGACGGTGTCGAGCGTCGCTCGTCTCTACACGGGCACCTGGACGGACTCGCTCGAGTGTTGAAACCTGCTGTATTTGCAGCCATCGCCCTTGTACGCGGCTGGCTCACGGGGGTCGGCGGTGTGACAAGGGGGCGGCTGCTGCAGTGTCACCTCCGAGAAACGGTTCAGCTCCTTTTTAAGCCATTTCGACGCTGCCTCTTTGCTCACGGCTCCCACCTGTCAGCTGTCATGATTTACACTCACGCATGCACACTGCAACATGTGGACACACACACACGCTCGAATGCACGCACGGTTTCCAGCATGCAGACACATGCAGGTGCAGACATACGCAGGTGCAGACATATGCAGGTGCAGACACACAGGTGCAGGCACACACAGATGCAGACACACACAGGTGCACGCACATGGTTTCCACCATGCAGACACACACAGGTGCAGACACCTGGAGGTGCAGACACATACAGGTGCACGCATGGTTTCCACCATGCAGACACACACAGGTGCACACACACGCAGGTGCAGACATGCAGGTGCAGACACACACAGGTGCAGACACACACAGGTGCAGTCGCTGTACACCCCGGGGCACAGGAGAAGCCGATGGCTTCTACACGGGACATTCAGTGTGTGTGTGTGTGTGTGTGCGCACGCGTGTGTGTGTGTAAGGCTGTTGGTGAGAGAAGCTTTATGCTCACACAAAATCAAGAGGAAGGTATACAGAGATTGCTGATACGATCCCTGCCCCCCCCACAGACACCCCCGTATCAGCTTCCCCCGCCAGATGGGACATTTGTTACAACCGACAAACCTACAATGACATGTGACAATCACCCAGCGTCCGGGCCTTAGCTCGGGGTTCACTCTCGGTGTTTGTTGCACATTCTGTGGCTTTGGATAAAGGTGTCAGGACACGTGGTCACCGTTGCCTTGTCACACAGAGCCGTGTCACTGCCCCAAACACCCTCTGCGTTCTGCCTGCGTGTCTGTCCCTCTGCCCGCCCCACCCCAAACCCCTGGCGACCACTCATCTCTTGTCTCCGTAGCTCTGCCTTTTCCCGAGTGCCCTAGAGGTGGAATCACACACTGTGTGGGCTTCCCAGGCGGGCTTCTGTCCCTCCGTCACACGCACGCCCACTCCTCCCACGAGTCTCCGTGGGGCTCCGTAGTTCAGTTCTCTGCAGCCCTGAATGCCACTGTCATTCGCACCCCGGAATGGCCAGCATTTCAACGTGGACCACTTGGTAGCTTTTACTATCATCGCAGGGTCCCGTGTCTGCTATCAGAACATTGTCCTGAGTGCACCAAGGAACGTCCCTCTCGCTGCCGAGGTCCCTTTGCCACCCGCTTCCTCCCAGCCCCTCTGTGACTCACGGTGTCAGGCTCTTAGAGACGCATCCCGTCCCCTGTGGGACTTGAATTGCAGACACTTACTTGTCACGTTGTTCGGAGATGGGGAGCTCCGAGGTCGAGGTGCCGGCCGATTTGGCATCCCCGGGGTCTCCTCTGTAAGGGCGCTTGCCCCATTCACCCTCCCGACCTCGTCACCCTCCCAAAGGTCGCCCCTCCCAGAGCCGTCGCACTCAGGGTGAGGGTTTGCACGTGCGGCTTTGGACACACACGGAACTCCATCGCATCCGGGCGGCTCAGATGCCACCTCCGGTCTCCGTGGATCCGTGTCCTCTGCCAGTTCTACAGCGATGGGGCCACAGGCCGCGGGGTCCGCGGTACACGGCCCGTCCGTTCCCTCGTGGCAGGGTGTTCTCAGCAGCCACCGTCACTGTCACATCGATCGCTACTTCCTTCTCTCACGGAAAGGAAGCGCTTTTTCAAAGACAAGCTCTCTGGAGTGACGTGGACGGGAGACACCGCATGAGCCACCCCTTACGTACGAGGAATGGACCAAGCTCGAGGCCACTGCTGTCCCCCCCGCCACCTGCCGCCGAAGCCGGGAGCCACAGCTCTCCACGACCACCGTGGACGAGGGCGGAATGTACGTTAAATACCTCCCCGTACTCCATCCTTTCCAGAATTCTTCTGTTTTCCTCGAAGAAACGCTCCCCAAAGTCCCCCCCGACCCTTCGCTTCATGTCCAGATTCCCATAAAGCTTTTCCAGCTGTATCCCCGCCTTTGGGGTGGGGAGAGAGAGACATTTCGGGGGGGGGATCCCGACGCTGCCATTCTCACCAACATCGACGTCCCTTCCTTTTGTTTCCCTGATGAACTTCTAATCGCACGAAGTGCATCGTAACACTGGCCACGGAGTCTCCTCGCCCTCGTCTGCACACCCCGCTGGAACGCGGGTGTACGGTGACTCCTTGTGACAGCTGCGGTCCGTCAAGCCACGTCTGCCCTCCGGGAGCACATCCCGGGCCCAAGGGGGCACGGCCAGTGGATGCTGGCACAAACGTGCTCGGTGTCACGTCCCGACATCCTAAGCTCTGAGATGGTGTCCCCTGCCGAGCCCCCCCCCCGATATGGCTTCTGTCCTTATAGTAAATCGACCTTGTACACTCTTGACCCCGGTGGAAACATGCACCCTCCAAACGGAAATACGGTAGCAACGGATGCCGTAGATCCCGAACCATTAAAATGGTTTCTTCCCGTTTATACACGACCGTGCGACAATTGTTTAAAAACCTCGTGACTCCATCTGTGTTGGAAGGTTGGCACAACGGTGGACCTTTTCAGAGCGTGGGTTGACAGCCCGGAAGGGTTCGTTGTCCGATCTGTCCCCTTCCCGGCGTTTGACATTTCCTGTAACGCCAGGTTTTGTTCCGTTTTTCTTAACACCCACGGTCGCCATTAAAACGCATGCTTCGCGTTTCACGCCTCCGTTTGCAGAAGAGAGCAAAGCTGAGGCCGACGGGGCCGTTCCGATTTCTATCTCGGCCGCCCCCGTGAAAGCCAGTGAGCTGATTCACTTATTCTGCGCTCTCGTTCTGAACGGGCAGAGGCGTCCACAGGCGGAGGAAACGCGGTTGTTTCCTTTCAGAGCAGGCACGATGACATCCCAAGCCCATCATACAGGAGAGATCTTGACCAATATCCCATTTGGTGCAAAAAAATAAAAATAAAAATAAAAAAAACCGCCCGCAAAATTCACAGCGTCCGCTAAAAGGCCCGTGTCATCTTTCAGCGTTTGATGGAGATGTCTTGCTTTTTTTTTTGTTTGTTTGTTCTGGTTTTTTTTTTTTTTTGCGGTGCCTCAGGTGTCGGCAGTGAGAATGGCCCACAAAAGTCATCAAACAGCTGCCTTCCCTGCTGGAAAGAAGGCTGCGTTTCTCCACCAAGACGAAAGAAAATCTAGGGCAATGCGATGAACCCCCTACGCTGGCAAATCCATATTTTATATTTCAGAGGAATAACCATCTCCTGGGTCGGGAAGGGTTTTGCAGCCCTGTCTCCGTCTGCATCTGTCCCCTCGCGAACTACGATCAAAACAGTGGGAAAGATTCATGCGAACGGCTCTCGTGACAGCCGTGCCGAAAACATTCTCTCATTGGGGTAATCCTCTCTTACTAGGATAATTAAACTGTTACAGACAAGACTCGTGGTTCATCGCGGCCGTGCCTTCAAACTCGGGACACCACGGGACGTCTTCCCCACCCTCCCTTCTCAGACGCTGCCATGACTCAGGTTCCGCACATGGAATTATTTTAAGTTGGACTCACGCCCTCAAAAGGACTGATTTGGGGCCACACGGAGGCCTTTCAAGTTCGCGCGTCTGCAGCTTTCTCGGGTCTTACTGAACGTGAAACTCTGGCCAACAAAGTTAGCCGAGATGGACCACAGAAGGAGGAGGAGGGCAGGTCGAAACCCACGTTATCACTGAGTGTTTTGGAATTCCTGGGTAGTGCCCAAAGCTTGTGGCGTGCCCAGAGCACACAGCAGCACAGCTGGCCGGGCTGCAGCCAAGGCGCCCTCGCCACCGCTGTGAATTTCCAGACGGGGCTGCCAGCCATC
>PVKZ01009003.1:0-12950 GCA_004027375.1 Macroglossus sobrinus
GAGGGGGGCCGGGTCTGCACTAGGGAGGGACCGGGAGGGCGTGTGACACCCTGCGGTCCTCTCCTTTTCTCTATATTCTGAATGTCCCCCAATCAAACCTCTCGGCCTCTGGCTCTGGTTGAAAATTAAATGCTCAGATCAGAGAAGAAGGCCCCAGAGAGAGTCCAGGTCCCTGAGGAGGCTCGGCCTCGGTCTCTGCCACCCCCACCCCAGCCCCTGGCCAAGGCCCTGACCCCTCCCTGACCCCGCCCTGCCCTGCGGGGCCTCTGGGCTCCCGGCCTAGTCCTGCTACCAGCTTCTCCTTCGGGGTGCTGCGTGCCTGCAGGCGGGGATCCAGGAGGGGTTTCTGGGGCCCGATGGATGGCGCAGGATTGCGGGGAGACCCACCTCCGGGGAGGTCAGGGTTCTGGAGTTGGAGGGGTCCTCCCTGCGAGAGGTGACTGCCCGTGAAACCCAAGGCCGGACAAAGGCGCCCAGCAGGCAGCCCGGACTCAGCACCCGGCTGAGCTGAGGGCTGGGGAGGGTGGGCCAGCCTGGGGGGCTAGGCAGAGAAGCCGTGTGCCTTGGGATTGTGGATGCCCACCCTGGAGACCCAAATGCACCCTCCAGACACTCCCCAGAGGAAGGGGGCAGGAAGCGGAGATCAGCCCGTACTCCAAAAGCCAGAACCTGGAGCTTGCTGGCCCAGAGGGCCACACCCCAGAATCTGGGAGCCCTGCCGTTGGGGGGGGGGGGTGAGGGGGCACTGCAAACCGGAGTCTTTCCCAGGCACCCTGCACCCTGAGAGTCACTCCCCTGCCTGGTTCTGGCGGGAAGTGTGGGCATCAGACAGCCCCAGACACCTGGACTACTGCTGTGTGACCCCGGGCCACTCTCTGGCCCTCTCTGAGCCCCGGTGTCCTATCTGCAACCCCCAGATTCCCGCAGGCCCCCCAAGGCCTTGCCACACCCTCTCTCTCCCTGGGGCAGATGTTAGGAGGCTGCGGACACAGGTCTGCAGCCCCCTGCCGTCCCCGCTGGGGTGGGCGGTGGGCGGTGGGCGGGAGGCTGGGCCGGGAGCAAGCTGCATTCTTGAGGGTTCTTTACAGTCGCCCTTTGTGTCTGCCCCTTTCTTCTGCGAGGGGCTCTCTTCCGAGTTCGCTAAACACGAGGGCGGGTGGCAGCGGGGCCTGCAGGCCGGGGAGGGCCAACCAACCTTCCTTCTTCATCTGATCCTTGAATCACAGGACGAGGCAAAGGCTTTGTCCCCAGGCGGGGGCCTCCCGCCCGCCGCTGCCCGCTGCCCGCGCTGCGTTTGGGGTTTGCAAGTTCAAACAGCCGCGGAGGCCTCGCGAGCCCCTTTTGCATAATCCCCCGGGATCTGCCAGACAAAGGCCCTTTCGCAGTTTATTTGGGAAATAGGTAAGCAGTGAAAGGGGGTGTCTTGGCGGGAAGGTGATGGGGCCGAAGCCGCCGCCTGTCTGAATGGGAGTTCTCAGGGCGTCTGAAGTGTCGGGAATGTGGGCCTGAGACCCCCGGTCGCCCTGGGGCCTCCGGGGGCTCCCAGGCCGCCTTCCGGCTGATCAGAGGGACGCTCGCAGGCCACCAGCTGGGCCAGGCGCCCGGGGCCTCCCAAGTCGCCAGCCATCCGAAGGGCTTTCGAAACTCCGGCCGCCGCTGAGGCTCCGCGGGCAGGGGACACACACACACACACACACACACATGTGTGTCTCCCCTGGCCCCGTGCGTCTGCAGATTATGTCACAGATTCGTCAGCCATTGAGCCGCCATCTGCCGCCCCGGCTCGCGGGAGCCGGCGCTGCGGGGACAGTAAGGTGGGACCTGGCGGGGCTGACCGCCTCGTGGAGGAGGCCGACGGCGGAACCCGGACACGCACACCAGTCTCGCTGAGTCCGGAAAGTCACACGAGGGGGCTGAGCTTTGTCCCGTCCCCCCCCCCAAAAAAAAAATTCCTGCGTGGAAGTCCTAACCCCAGGCCCCCCAGAACGTGACTGTTATTTGGAGAGAGGGTGTTGACGGAAACGGTCAAGTTCAAGTGAGGTCACTGTGGACGTGTGTCCTTATGGAAAGCGGAGATGGGGACACAGACAGCCCGCGGGGACCCAGGGAGCAGACGGCCATCCACACGCCCAGGGAGACCCTTCCTGCTGGGGCAGCCTGTGTGTGCAGAGCTGGTTTGCCTCCCCAGAATGCAGCAGTTCTGGAATGTTCTTCCTGGAGACCCACCCTCCCCTGCCTAGGGGCGTCGGGGGTCAAGAGAGCCTCTCTTTGGCTCAGGGCGGGCCGTGTGAGAACCTCGGCCTTGCCCACATCAAGGTGCCAAAGGCTGATGACCCAGAAATGGGCTCCAAGCCCCAGCGAGGACCCCGCCTGCTCTTATGGATAGTGGGGCGCCCCTGCCCATGTCCCCAAAAGCCCCCAGGTGGCTCAGTCGGGGAGGGGACAGGTCTTCAAGGCCCGGAGAGGTGTCCTCGGGGCAGGCGAGCTGTGGGGAGGGTGGGCGCTCCCAGGGGGTCCTGGCCGGGCCTGGATGAAGTCAGCCCCTGGCCCCACCGCTGGTGCCCGGTGAGCTGGGCGCCAGGTCTGGAGGCCACGCACCCCACGGGGCCACAGCGAAGCAGGCAACCCTAGTTTCGTGCTGCATTCTGTGTGGACAGCTCGAGCTGCCCCCAAGGCCTTCCCAGGCCCCCCCTCCACCCCATACGCCGCACACCGATGCCCACTGCCAGGGCGGGCGGGCGCACCCCTGTTAGCGAGGCCTCCGGTTCGCTCTGGGCCCCTCCCTGCTGGCAGACGGCTGCCCGTCACCCCGCGGGGGACACTCTCGCTCCTGGCCCTGGAACCCCACTGGCTCCTGGTGGCTGCAGGACGAAGCTCTCAGACACCACGCCTGGCCTGCCTGCCCCCCGCCCCCCGGGCACTCGGGCCTCTGCCCCCTGCACCCCTGCATCCCCCTCCACCAGACTTTCCCAGGTGCCCCCCTGCCCATCAAGGCCAGGCACGCCACATGATCTCAGCTCCTATCTGGACTCACCTTCCACCCAGCAGCGACTCCTCTCGAGAGCCAGGTTGGCACCCCCTCCTCCGGGAAGCCTTCCAGTTGTCCCAGCAGTGTCCCATGCATCCCTGCTTCCTCTTAGAGCCTCCCCCAGAAAGACACATCCCCCGCAGAACCTGCAAATGTGGCCTTATTTGGAAAAAGGTGTGATTAGGGTGAGGTGCTCAAGACGAGGTCCCCCTGCATTCGGGCAGGTTCTAAATCCAAGGACACGTGTCCTTAGAACAAGAAAGGACACAGAGAGACAGACACAGCAGACGGCCACGTGAGGATGGGGGCAGAGGTTGGAGCGACGCAGCTGTAAGCTCCGGTCTTCACTCTGCCCTTCCCACCACCTGGACGGCCCTTCCTCACCGGAATCAGATGCCCAGGTGCTACGCGATGCTCCAGGTGCAAGTCCGATGCTTCTCTCTCTTTGGCCTCTGTACAGGCCCAAGGCCCTCTGGGGCCCACCCACCTGGTCTCTTCAGGGGAACATGGGTGCGGGCACTGGGGGCTCCTGGGGCTCCCTGCCAAGGGCGTGCTGGGCACTCATCGGGTTCTCCCAGCATCCTCGAACGTGCTGAGAGGACCTTACAGCTCACATCGCCCACCCCACCCATCCTCCTTGGCTAGCAGGCCACCACCTCCTGTGGGCAGAGAGCCGAGTGGCAGCTGGGCTTCTCGGCCAACACTGAGTCACTGTCCCCCACACGTTAGGGCACCGTGCTGGTTTTCGCTTATGAAAAACAATTGTGGGGAGCCCTTAAACTCACACACTTGTAAATATTTAGCCATTTCCCTTAAACGTGCCGTGTGGGCATCCTCGGTGCCCACAAACAGCCCCAGAAGCGCTGGCCTGGGGTGACCCAGCTCTCAGTCAGCGTGAGGCCATCCATCAGGGGTCGTGGGCTGTGGACCTGTGTCAGGCTCGGCCACGGCACCTTGTACGTTGCCCCTGCAGGCTCCTGCCACCACCCTTACTTAGCCTGGCGGGACAGGCCTGCCTTCCCGCCAACGTTCACGCCAGCTCTCTGGGCCTGGAAGACCCACTGGGCAATTGCCCTCCGCCACTCAGGCTACTGGGCTCACCTCCACAAGCCACCCTAGTCCATCCCCAGAGAACCCCTCCCCTCAAGGAGCGCAAAAGGGGTGGGAGCAGTGAGCCCAGGGCTGGGGTCTTAGTCAGGGGTGCACGCAATTCACCAGCTCCTCGCTCGGCCTCGAAGCCCGCTTAATGCTATGGACCCTGCCGTGGCTTATTTGTCACTGGGTGTTTCCCCAACTCGTGGTCCCAGCGGAAGGTTCAACACCTCCCAAGGGAGCATGCTCAACCAATGGCTAGTTCATCCATCTTCTTGCAGACATTACGAAACCAGAAAGCCCCAGGATTGGGTCCAGACGTGTGAAAGCGATCACCATACTGATCAGGACTCAGGCTGTGATGATAAAGGGACCCCTCAAACAGAGCCAGGTAGCGGATTTCTCTTTCCCATGGGGTCTCAGGCGGGCAATCCAGGATCACTGTGGAAGCATGATGGGACTGGTGACCCGGGCCCCCCACCCACCCCTTGAGGGTCGGTCCTCCGTGGTCTGCGAGGTCAGAGTTGACTCTCGTCCTCATTTACATCCCCTCCCTCGAAAGGGGTGTGGGAAGAGGCGAGCTCACGGCTGTCCCTTCAGAGACAGGGTGTGGCCACTGCTCCTGCACAGAGCCATCACGCTCGCTGCCCACGTCCAGGCGGCCCGTCCACGCATCTCACATGTGGTCCACAGCCCATCGGCCAGGGAATCACGTGGCCAGCCCCAGCCCCAAGGAAGCCAGCAGCCTCCCTCTCCTCTCCCAGCTCTCAGAGTGAAGTACAGGAAGCCCGAGAGGTCAAAACTATTCCCACAATGACACAAAACCATTAACTGCCCTTTTTTCTCTCATTCTCTCGTGAGCATCCAGTGGCGTCTTCCAGAGGCTTCCATGACATGGGACGACATTGTCACCCTGATAGGAAATGGAACGAGTCCTGGAGTCTTCTGGTGTTTTGTGTGTCTATTTTCCGTTTTATGTCAATAGATAAACTGACACCAACACAATCTCTTTGAGGTCCTCGATAACTTTAAGATGCCAATGGCCCTGGCACCAACAAGTTTATGAACTGATGGACCAGAAGACAGAATCAGACAGTGGGGCCAAGCGCTGGCAGAGATAGATGTGACAACAGGAAACCTCCAGAAATTGCTCAGGCTGGGCCCCCACTCGGGGACCCCTGCCGCCCGCTGGGACGTCAGAGTCTGGCTCTGAGAAGTTTGGGAATAGACACGTTTCTCGCCTGTCACAACCCTAATCACTGCAGGCCTAGTGCTGGGTGCTTTACCTGTACTGTGTCATTTACTTGTCACGCTGTCCTGTGCCGGGCAGATCAGTGGCAGTGCACCCCCCTTCTACCGTCAGGCAGAGCTGGGTTCGTCTGCTGGGCTTGTCACTTCCAAATTGTGGGAACCGGTGCAGATTACTCTGAACCTCAGTTTCCTCATCTTTAAAATGGGGTGGTGCCCCAGGGGGCTTGTCTTGGGGAGTAACCGGGAGTCCCCGGAGGTGTTTTGCGTGTCCTTCCCTGCCAGGTCAACCCCCAGACAGACAGCAGCTGGGTGGATGGGGACAGAATTCCCCGGAGAAGGGAGAAATGCCACCGTCTGGCTCCCTGACCTTCCACGACTCCCCGGGGGTCCCGCTGACATTTAAGGCTCTCCCTACAGGGCCCCGACCCACCTAACAGGGATGGAATTCTGCCGAGTCTGGTCCCCCTAAGCAAGTGTGTGTGTGGGGGTCTTCCCCTTCAGAGCAGCCCCCACCTTGTCAGCCGCAGACTCTCGCTTCATCTGGGGCGTGGTGGCCGGAAGCACACCCATTAGCCACGCTCTCCCGACGAGCGTTTGTAAACACATGCCTTCTTTGTAACATCAGCAAACAGACCAAGCTTTCCTACTTAGCAGAGAATGCAGCTGAACGGTGGGGCTGGAGGGGGCCCCAGGCCTCCCATGCTGGAGGGACAGGCAGCTAAGGACAAGGCCAGGGATCCCGGGGGACACCCGAGCCCCTGGGGTTTGCAGGAGACGTCCCCAGCAGCGTGCAAATGCCAGGAGCCCCCTGCACCAGCCAGGAAGGGGGGGTTCGGCCCCTTCCCAAACCTCTCTCTGCCTTTGTCCCCGGGCAGTCTGCCCGCTCATGCTGGGGGTGGGCTGCAGAGCTTTCTCCGGAACTGGACCCTAGGCCAGGAAGTGCATTTCGAACCACACAAACCCTTCTAGTGTCACAAGACCTTGAATGTCAACAGTGACCAAGCAAGGAAGCCCATGGGCTACTGTTAGGAGCCGCAGGCGAGCCTCAGAATGACACAATTATACCAGAGCTCTGAGCGTCTGAGAAATTTTTTTAAAAACACACACAAAAAAAAACTAAAAAGAAAACCCTGCCCTTCCTCCCGCTGGGGGAGGGGGCTCGGCAAGGCGGGCGGCGGCGGCCGGGGCCCCACGCGGAGCTGGAGCCCAAGCCGGAGCCCGGAGCCCGGAGCCCGGAGCCCGCGCTCCGCGGCCGCTGATTGGTCCTTGCGGCCGGCAGCTCAGCCAATCCGCTGCCTGGGAAGCGGGGCCATTCATGAAAGCGGCGGCGGAGAGAGAGCTGGGGGCGGGGAGCGCGGGTTATCTCTGTCCCGTTCAGGGCGGCTGGCCCTTCCATCCTGGCCGTCCCGCGGCCCTCTCGCAGGGGGACGGGGGACGGGGGGTGGGGGCTGGAGGCCCAGGAGCAGGCCAGGTTTTCTGGAAATGCCTCCGGGGCAGGGCCTGGCAGCCAAACGCTGCCCCCTTCAGTCAACTGTAGCCATGAAGTCATTTATTCCCCCCCCCCCCCGCTGATTGAAATCATCTGTTTTCAGTTCTCTGACAAATTCATTGAGTTCCCTCCGAGGCTGGGGCCCCTCGGCTGCGCCATCTGCATCCCATGCTGAGACCCAGACCCACACAGTGTCGGCTTTTTGGAATTCCGTGAGCTCGGGTTTCCAGAGACACGGGTGAAGGCCGCATTTATGTGGGCGGGGCCCTGGTCCCAGCGCGGATGCTTCTAGAAGAGCTGTTTGCCCGCCCGCGGGCCCTGATCCCTGGCCTCTGATCTTCAGATTTCTGGGGCCCTGGGTGACAATGTGGCCAAGGAAAGGCCCAGAGCCCCACCCCCTCGTCATTCCTCACGAGTGGAATGCGGTTTTGCCTCCCTGCACGATGAGCCAGTGATTTAAAAAAAGCACTCTGGGGGCCACAGAAAATATATTTTGGGAGCGGCTGTTCTGTGGTTGGGAAGAGGGGTGCTGTCCGCTTTTGCATGTAACCGTGCAGGAGCACCCTAACTCAGGGATCCCCAACCCCAGGGCCACGGTTCGGTACCAGTCCATGGACTGTTAGGAACCAGGCCGCACAGCAGGAGGTGGGCGGCGGGCAGGTGAGCAAACAAGCCAGCGAAGCTTTACCTGTATCTGCAGCCGCTCCCCAGCGCTAGCATCACTGCCTCAGCTCCGCCTCAGGTCATCAGACATAAGTCTCCTAGGAGCCCTGGTCCCTGGTGCCACAAAGGTTGGGGACCACTGCCCTAACTGACACCCTGACCCCAAGCCTCAGTGTTCACCTCTGTAACGTGGGTGTGAGAACACCTAGCCTTCCATCACTGTGAGCACCCAATAACATTAGAAACATAGGGGCCGAGCATAGTGCCCGCCCCCGGGGGAGAAGGCAGTTGCTGATTGGCCGTCGGTGGTGAGGTCAGCACTGCTTCTCCTGGAGGTCAGAGGCCACGGTCGAGTTCCATTTCCAGAGCCAGCAGAGAGCAGTGGGCTCCCGGAAGAGAAGCCCCTCTCAGCCACTGACAGCCCAGCCACACGCTGGAGCCACCAGGAGTGTGATGTGAGCACGCAGAGAATTTTTCTCAATGGAAAGATTTCTTCATCGCAAGTGTTTCGAAAACCCCTCCTGGGCTGTTGATAATGAAGTCTGGCTTCTTGACTTCCAAGCATCTTACGTCAGCTTAAGAGGCTGGTCCAAAACAAGTAAGAATGTACCAGCGATAGCGGGCCGGCAGGCTCTGCAGCTGTCCAAACGTTTGGACAGCTTGGCAGGCCGGGAGGACTCCCCCACTCTCGGGCCTGTCAGAACCACGCTGGGGAGCGTGAGCTACGGAATCTGGGGGAGGGGTGCCCAAGAGCAGACTGAAGCTGGCCCCTCTCACAAGGCAGGACCCCAGATTTCACCCCAGGGACCTTCCGTGTTTGGAGCGGCCACTGCTGCTGGCCCTGTAGCACCCACCCATCGAGCGGGGGCATGTGGAGGGATGGGGGAACCCAGGCCCAGGGACGGGGGGCAGGATAGTGGACCCCCTCTGTGGCTGGTCAGTCCCTCCAGAGGCCACGTGGGCCCGGGAGGTGGGGTTCACCAAGAACAAATAAAGGAAGCAGGAGGAGCTGGGCAGAGTGGAGAGGCCAGAGCTCACCGCTTCCCACTTCTGTGTGGCGGACACCAGCTCCTGTGTGCCTGTGTTTGCTTACAGGAAAGGAACCGGGGGTAGCAAGGTGCCCAGGGCTCCTGACCCGGCTTGGCACTCTGCCTTCAGCAGTGCAGATCACACGTAAAAACACTCGGTGACCCGTTTTCACGTGGGCCCGAGGCCCGGGCGAGCCCTAGGGGACTCCAGAGCGGTCACTTACCTCCCTTTCTAACGTGCAGAGGGGCAGCTGCGGTGGACGCTTAGCAACCAGTCGGCGGATTCAGGCCGGAAAAGCCTTAACTGCTCTGCAAATATCGGGTTTTTTTAAAGGGTTAGGGCCCGTGACGTAGCATGCAGGAGTTGCGAGCGTACCTAGCAGATGTGTTTGTCAGACTGGGCTAGGCCGTGCTGCAGTGACAAACAGGCCCCTGAATCTCAGTGTTGGCAAACGGTTTCTGTGAAGGACCAGATCGTGACGGTTTAGGCTCCGGGGGACCAGGCGGTCTCTGTTGCAAGTCCTCGACACTTATGACAGCACAGAAGCAGCTTCGGACAGAACATGGATGTGTTCCAATAAAACTTTATCGACAAAAACTGGCGGTGAGCCCAATCTGGCCCACAGGCTGTAGTTTGCTGACCCTTGGTTTAAAATAACAAAGATGTATTTTTTACTTGTCGAAGGTGCAGCGGGCATGCTCCAGGGACCCAAGGGCTGGAGGGGACCCGGGGATCCGGGTCCCTCCTCGCTTCCACTGTCACAGAAACCAGACTCACGTCCTGGTTTTTAAAGCTCTTGCTCACGAGTGACCAGGGTCCTTCCGCTCACATGTCACATGTATCGATTAAGGCGTCCGTCTGCAGTGCTGTGTCACGGCAGCCCACACAGACAAACACACCAGCATTCGGGGGGGGTTCTCCCCGACACTTCGGCTTTTGAGCCTCCACGTTCGACCGTCACTCTGGGGACGCATGGCGGGAGTCCCCGCCGGTCACGTGTGACTTTGGGAAGCGGGGCCCAGCTTGGTTGCGGTTGTTGGCTGGATGAGGCTCCGGGTAGGGAGGACAGCAGGGGAGGTCTGTCTACGAGGAAGGACGGAGCGGACAGGACAACGTGGACTGGGCTGGGCCCATCAGAAGGCCGGTGCAGCAACAGACACTTGTCCGGGCCCACTTGGTCCCCCCCGGAGGGCAGAGCGAGGGGCAGGTCCCATGGGACTGGGATTCCGCCGGCTGCTGTCACCAGGACAGCTCAGAAGCCTTCTTGTCATCGGGCCTGTGCATTTTCTCTGCCTTCCACCTGCACCATTGTCCCCAGGTGGCCACGTGCCGTCTTCCCTCCCCTCCCTCAAATCTGTGTCAACTGTCACCTGCTCCACGAGGCCTCTGCTGACCCCGCTTCCTGACGTCCCCACCCCCACCACTGGCCGGTGCTCCCTATGCCTCCACCGTGTCATCTTCCCCGGAGCTCTGGTCCCCTTCCACGGTCGAACTCATGTCACCGAAACGAGGCAGACAGACGTGGCCCGGCTCTGAGCTGGCTTTCAAAGGAGGAAATGAGACTTACGCCCAGGACAGTCCCGCCCAGCCTCAGCCTCAGAGCACTGCTGGCCCGAGCATGCACACGCTTCGCACGCCAGCGCCAAGCCTCCGTGCAGCCCGCCGGGGCCAGCGGCCATCCAGGAACTCGGGAGGGGACACTCTTGTTTTTGCAGCGTTGCAAACCCCTTCAGGTCCCCCGTGCCCCGCCAAGACAGAGAGGATCATGGGAAACAAGTTTTAGTTCAAAATAAGAGAAAAAGGACAGAGGACGGTGCTTTGGGGGTTTGAGGGGATTTGTAATCTGCAGGGGAGTTTGGATTTGGGGGGGTGGGGGGCTGGATACAGTTAAATCCTAAAAATCCTAACCCTTGTCACAAAGAGGAACGTTTGCGAGTGGAAAGTGTGAACCATAAGCGTAGACGCCAGCCAGGCAGCGAGGAAGTGAAAACCCCTTCCCTTCTCGTCCTGCCCCAGCACCCCCCTCGCGACCGTGGTTTCCGCCCCCACCCTCGCCCATCCCTTTGGCTCCTGACTTGCCGGGTGGGGTGTTGGTCCCGGGAGGTGGGACCAGCAGAAGCTGCATCTTTGTTGGAATAAGAGCCTCGGGCGTGCGGCCCAGTACACGTGGCCGGCATGCACGCAGGTGTGCCTGGCTGCGTGCAGACACGGGGGCCACAGACAGGTGTCTCAGCGTCCCTCACGGAGGAAGCAGACCCGCGAGCCCCTCCCTGCTCAGAGGCGACAGGCCCGGCCGCCCCGGCTTCCTATTGTCGGGCTGCATGGCCACCGGGTCACGTGTGGCCCCTGCACCCTCCGTGTCACTCTGGACATGGAGAGAAGGACTGTTCCTAGCCCAAACAGGGCTGCGACCTTCAGGGAGAGTGGGGCTGTCATGTAGCATGCTCAGTCAGGGACAGAGCTCCCGGGGCAGTGTGGAGGGCAGCAGAGGAAAGGCCGTGAGCTGCCAGCCGCCGGCCACCCCAGGGGGATCACACCAACTGTGTGGTCTCTGCTGCCGGGCCCGGCTGGTGCAGGGGGCACCTCTCCACTCCCAGCCGCTCCTGCCCGCGGGGGCCGAATTCTGCCTGCCTCCGAGGTCGCTTTTCCTGCCCGAGCAGGAGGGCCGGACGGGATGGGGTCCCCGAGCCCCAGCTCCTGAGACCTGCCTCCCGAAATAGGCCTTTCTTCCTATGTCCAGGCTTTGGCCATGGGCCTGGCAGGGAAACGCATGTCTCCAGGGCGGATGGAGCACCTCGAATCTCCAGCGGCCCACACGCTCGAGGGTCAGGCCACTGCCAAGTGTCACGGAGCACAGAGGTGACACACCTGGTCTTCGTTTCCTCTCGGCTCCTGTCCCCTGCACTGGGCGAATGACACACGTATTTGGAGCCCGAGTGAGGGCAGAATCTGCGTGTGTTAGAACTGGCAGGTGGGTGGGCACCCCAGGGGCAGCTCCTGCTGCTGTGACCCCAGAGACCCTTCTCGAACTTTCTCTGGAGGCCGGTGGCCACGCAGCCCGGCCCCAGAGCCCGGGCCCCGGCCCTGGAGAGCCTGTCCCCCGCCGTGAGTCACAGCCCACTCTGGCAGGGCCCGCACATTCAGAAGTGGAGCCGTTTCCTGCAGATAAGTGACAAGGGCCGGGGGACCCGGGCAGGGAGGGGGCCGCCCTGGGAGGGAGCCTTCCTTCAAAGCCCCCGAAACGCTAATGAGCAATTCCAAGCATAGTTTCAACAGCATTTAGGGATTTCCTCATCAGAATAAACTTCCTCCCATGCTATCTTCATTTTTGGCATCTGATAGGGTTCTTTTTTTTTTTTTTTTTTTTGTCTCATTTGTTTATTTTTTCGCTCTGAATGGGGAGCAGCGCTTGTCCGGCCAGCCGCGGTGGCCACTGCGGGTGGATGGGCTGGTGAGCGGGCGGGAGCCTTTGAAAGAGGAGCCCGCCTCCCCCCGCCCCTCTGTGGGGTCCCGTGTCCTCAGTGAGGGGCCCGGACAGGGTGGTCGTGGCCCAGGCCTGCTCGGTCGGCCACCGCAGAGTCCTGCTCAGCCTCTGCCTAACGCCACGAACCAGGGGCCAGGCCGCCCTGCGAGGCCTCAGCCCTCGGGGCGAGCATTTGCTGGAACCGGCTGGGAGGCCGCTCACTGCCCACAAGTTCTGGGGCACCTGGGCTAGCCTGGGGACGGAGTTAGGGGGCTTCTATTTGGGCCCCGGTGGGATCCCCGAGTGGGGTAGAGCCGGAACCGGGAAGGGCGTTCACGGCAACTGCCCGCAGGAAAGGAGCCCCTGTCCCCAAGCCACGGGCACGTGGCCCGGGCGTGCGCGAGGCGCCTCCAGGCACCCCGGCCCTGCTTCCTGCACCTCCCCGACTCCAGCCACAATGGGTGATTTCCCGAAGGATCTGCTGATGCCTGGGGTTGGCAGGCCGCTCCGGGCTTGAGATGAAACCAGATAAGACAGGTTTTGTTCGGGGCCCGGCGGTTTGTCAGGAAATGAAGTAGAGGCTGAAAACGGAACTGGTGTCACCGCGGGTTATTTTGGGGGAACCGTCCTTGGAAGGCCCCCCTGGGTCCCTCTGAGGACGGCCGAGCTGGGGCCGCACGGCTTTGCTTCTGCGAGGAACAGGCCGCCCACCTCCAGCTGCTGCCGCCGAGGCCAGCATTTGGGGCCCTGTCTCCAAGGGACAGTTGTCCAGGCTGGAGACTCACTCAGGTGGGGGTGGGAGCCCCACTGCCACCAAGTGCAGGGAGGTGGCTGCCCCATGGGACCACATGGGGAAGGAAGGAGGGAATGGAGGAGCAGGTGGACAGGCAGACGGATGAATGCAAGGGGTAGGTGGGAGGGAGGGAGGGAGGAAG
>PVKZ01009004.1:0-12954 GCA_004027375.1 Macroglossus sobrinus
GGGGTGGAGAGTATAAGAAGCTGATTTGGGCCACAGAGTCAGGTTGAAATCTTTTGCACTCTTGCTCTGCTTAGAACACACACAGTCCTACCAGAGAGATGAGACAGAAATAAATATAATGTAGGTTTTTTTTCTCAATACACTTGAAAGATTTTCATCCTGATTTAAGTCAAGCACAGAAGGGCTAGAATTTTCTTTCCAGAGGACTAGAAGATGATTACTGACTGTAGAAATTCAGAATGAGTTGGAAAGACAGTCTTATCTTTCTCAGCCTCTAGGTTCTTGGATAGTAATGTCCCTCCAGAAGAAGAAGCCTGCATTAGGTGCAAGCTAGTAGCACCCCTTAGTATTTGCTGCAATTTGAAGAGGTGTACTGTCGGACGCTATATTCCAATTTAGAGAACTAAAACTGCTTTGTTTAAGGGCTGGAGAGAGAGTCTCAGTTTTTAATTAACTTTTTAGGAAATCTATACTCCTGAAACAGGGGCAAAGCCTAAAAAAACTGGAAGTCCAATTAATAATTGAATTAATGTAATCAGTCTCATTCTTCATGACTTTTCAGGAAAGTGAAACCCTCCCTTGTAGAAAGTAATGTCATCTCCAGTTACTATGAATGTTTTAATTACATGTAAAAAGCCAGAATGTATAAAAAATAAGAAATTACAAAGTATAAGCTGTACCATAGAAGAGTTACATGCTGGAGTATGAAAAAGACTTTAAAAATATGATGTTTAATATTTTAAATAAAATTGATAAAAAGTTAGAAAGCTTGGTTAAGTTGAAATATTTCAAAAGAGGATTAATAAACAGGATACTTCTATCCTCTGCTTCTATAAATGTACTATTTTAGAAACTTCTTATAAATGGAATCACTGCATTGTCTTTTTTATGACTTGCTTATTTCACTTACATAATATCCTCCAGTTTGACTATTGTATCACAAATGGCAGAATTTCTCTCTTTTTAAGGTTGAATAATACTTTCCTCTATGAATAAACCATGTTTTTTATCTGTTCATTGGGTGATAGAGATTTAGGTTGTTTTTATATCTTGGCTATTCTGAATAATAATGGGGTGAACATGAGTGTGCAGTCATCTCTCTGGGAGAGAGGGGGAAATGGGAAGTTGTTCAAATTGTATAAAGTTTCATGTCTGCAAAATAAATAAATTCTAGAGATATGCTGTATAACATACTGCTCATAGTTAGCAACACTCTTTTGTGTACTTTAACGTTTGTTAAAAGGTGAAATCTTATGTTAGCTGTTCCTACAACACAATGGAATATTACTCAGCCATAGGAAAAGATGAAATACTACCTTTTGTGACAACACGAATGGATCTTGAGAATATCATACTAAGTGAAAAAAGGCAGAAAGAAAAAGTGAATAACTGTATGATTTCACTCATATGTGGGATAGAAAACTAAAAAGCAAGACATGAAGAAACAGGATACGTAAATGAAAACTCATAGACATTGATAACAGTATGGGAGTTACCAGAGGAAAAGGGCATGTGGGGAGGTGGAAGAGGGTACAAAGGGTCAAATATATGGTGACAGAAGACTTGCTTTGTGGTGATGAACACACAAAGCCTTGTAAATATGATGTATTAATAAATTATACATTTGAAATCTTCATAATTTTATTAACCAATGTCACCTCAGTAAATGCAATAAAATAAAACAAAACAAAATAAAGAGAGGAAATGAGGACATTTTTATAGGTGATCAATTTGTCTTTAAACTTAATTGTGGTTATGGTTTCATGAGTTTATGCACATGTCCAAATACATTAAATCTCTATTAAATATATGCCTTTTTTTGTACATCCATTATACCTATTTAATTATTTTTTAAAAAAAGGAAACAATGGCATTCTTTAATAAAAAAAAATCCTCAAAGGTTATAAATAAGAACTCACAGGAAAGATTTAAGCATATCAGATATAGCATAAACAGGACTGATAAACTCACACTCCAATATAAATTAAACTGCAATACAGAGAGAAAAAAATTAGAAGATAAAGCAAGCACAGCGAACATATGTGATCCAATCAAATGGTATAAAATAATGTAATTCATATTCTAGAAAAAAAAGGAGAGAAAAGATAAAATAAGTATTTTATGATATAATGTCTAATTTTTTTCAAAATGATGAATTTTCAATAAACATATTAAAAAGGGAAGAGTATACCAAGTCAGAAAGTACATAGAACCCATACATAGGTACTTTATGGCCAATGAAAAAACAAGATTTCGGGTCAACTTTTCAAAGAAATTATAAAATGTAGGGCAAATTCATTGACATTTTGAAAGCATGCAAGAAAGAGAAAGCAAATATCTAATAATCTATGTTCAGGGGGGAAATATTCTTCAAAAATAGACAGAACAAATGAAGACAATTTTTTTTTAGAAAAAGCTGGTAGAATCTTTCAGACTCTATAATAAGAAACACTGAAAAAAGTTTTAAGCAAAAAGAAATTATCCCAATGTAAATACAGAACATAAAGAAGGAAAACATCCACAAGGGTAAATATATAAACAATTTTAAAGAATACTGACTGATTAAGAAGTACAACTTCAAGTTATAAAATAAATCATGAGGAAGTAATGTACCACACAGAGATTAGAGGCAATAATATAATAATTATGTACAGTGACAGTTACTAGACTTATTGTGGTGATCACTTTGTAAGATATATAAATGTCAACTCACTATAAAGTACATTTGACTTTAATGTACAAATATAATACTGTATGTCATCTATAATTAAAAAGAATTTTTCTTAAAAGAATATTTACGGATTACAGCCATACCAAAAATGGTTTTCTAAAGACATTAGAGCACATGGAGAAGCAAAAAATAGGGCAGAAATAACATAAATGACAGAAAGAGATAAAGTGTTGAAAGTTTCTTCTAGTGTTACATTTGCTAAGTAATTGATTTCAGAAAGTTTTTGATAAAGAAAAGATCTATTACAATTTATCTTGTTTATCAAAAGGAGATTTGACATACCTAGATAAAAGACTCCAATAAATTAGATAAAATTTAATAGTAAAGTCTTGGTTAATTTACTAGAACACAGGAAGAAATGAAATTCAGAAGGGAAAACATAAATCTGATAGTGAGACGCTCCATGCAGAATGAGCTATACTAATATTTACATACAAAAATGAAATTTGGCAAACTAAATTAGTGTTTTTAAACCTTAGCTAGTGCCTTTTAGACTAGACAATTTTCTGTTGTGGAGGTCATCCTGTTCATTGTATGTTAACTCTAGGACAACCAAAAATGTGTCTAGACATTGTCCAATACGCCTTGGAAGGTGGGAGTGCAAAATTGCCTATGTTGAGAGCCACTACAGTGTACTTAAGAAAAGAAGCAAATATATGCTTTTAACAAGAAATACAAGGACACAGACAAATTAAAAGTAAAAAAGATGGAAAATTTTATACCATGCAAACATATATAGAGGATGCTGGTGTCACTGTATGCATATCGGAAAAAGCAAACTTTAAGGAGAAATTATTATTTTAAAAAGTGTATTTTTATGGTAAACTAAAAAGAATCTTAAATTTGTATTTACCTAATAATTTCCTTCAAAATACTTATCGGGAAGCTGATGAAAGTGAGATGAGTTTCACAGGTATACCTGGAGGTTTTAAAATTGCTCTCTGAGTAATTGACCGATAATAGCTAATACAAATAAAATTACTGCATGATCAGTTTAACTGACTTGGTAGAAATACATTGAACATTATGAAACTACAAAATAATCATTCTCTAAAATACACACGGAACATTTAAAAATTGATTATATGTATGTGATAAAACAAATTTTAATAATTGAAATAATAAAAGTGTATTCTCTGATTAAGGTGGATTTTAACTTTAAGTGGATGACAAAAAGCCACTAATCAATCTTCACGTGTCTGGAAATAATTCAACACACTCATAAATAATCTACATTTTAAAAGATCAAAATGCAAAGCTTATAGTATTTTTGAAATAAAACAAATGGAATAAAGTAAGTAGCAACTAAATAAAAATAGAACATAGAAATAAAATGAAAATTACATAATGAGAGAAAATCAACAATCATTTTTTAAAAAAAACAACAAAAATGATGAAATTGTAACAAAATTGATCGAGAAAAATGACAGTAAACACAAATTACTAATACCATCAACAAAAAAGAGAATATCATTAGAGGTTTTATAACAATTAAAAATTCCATAAGATGAGATCTTATATAAAATAAAAAGTTTCTTGAGAAACAGGACTTACCAAAACAAGTGTAATTGGAATATCTAAATAATTATAAATGTGTTTAAGATATTGAGTTTAAAATGATAAAACATATTCTAAAAGAAAACTCCATATACAGGCAATAAGGAATATCATTCTAAAATTATTTCTGAGAGAAAATAAAGAAAGAAAAACAACTAATTTTGTAGGACCACTAAAAGTTTGATTTAAACCCAGAATAGGATGTTACATAAAGAGGTAATTACAGGCTAGTATGTTATTCCACAGAAGCCAAAATTCTGACATGAGAGGCTTATTCTAGAAAAAGAGTGTAGTTTAAATCCATCTAACAAAGGAAACATAAAGATGCTTTAATAATAAAAACTCAGTAAAATATTTGTCAAATTTAAATATCTACAGCAACATTATGGATAATGTTAATGATAAGATATCCAGCATTACCACACCCGTGATTGATTTTAGGTGCAAGATGGGGATATTCACAATAACCACTTATATTTGAAATTAGAGAAGAACTTAGCCAGCACATAAAGCCTAGAAAAAGAATGAATGAGCATTTTTGTTCATGTATGTTTGTGGACATACACACTCATTTCTAAGTGTGAGTCCTGGGACATAAGTCAGACACATATTCAGCTCACTGCCAAACAGTTTTCAAAGTGCCCACACCATTTTCATACACCTGTCAGAAGTGTATGCATAACGGCATCGAACATTCTCAGTTAGAATATCACCTAGTCTCTACTTCTACCTCCTGCCCCAATAGCTATTAATTTAGAAATTTAGGAAATTTACATTTAGAATGTATATATATACACATTTAAGTATATATACATATGTATAACTATGTATATATGTATATATACACACACACATACACACATATAATATATATAGATAGATATAGATAGATGATGATATAGATAAATGATGCTATTGATAGATATAGATATAGATATAGATGATATAGATATAGATGATATAGATATAGATATAGGTAGATATAGATATATGAGAACAGTGTGAAATATTGCTATCAGAATTACTCATAATTCCTTTTTAGGTAAAAACAAAACCCACAAATTGTCTTTCAACAAACACAAGCTAGATGGAGAAATAAACATTCAAGAGATGGGAGGTAGGTTTCATTGCAGCCGTCAAAGAAGCAATAGTTTTTCTTTTTTTCAGCCTATGAAATAAGCTACTTTCATTATAGACATGATCTCATTACACTATTCTTCAAGGCTCTAAAGCAGAGTCTCTGTGTTTGTAAAGAAAAGTTACTACTAACGTGTTCTTTAAGATCTATCAACTATCTATCATGATATCTCACATCAGAGACCAGTAGTTTTTCCCCAAAATATACTCTCTTATTTCCTCAAAGAAATGGAACCCTAAAATTTTAGCTGATCTTATGGCTACTCAGAATAAAGACCATTTTACAGCTTCCTTTGTAGGTAGCCTAGACAAAAACATGGCCAATGTACTATAAACTAAGGTGACATGTGGCCATTTCTCTAAACCTGAGAGGTGACATGTGGCTATTTCTCTAAACCTCTGTCATTTCCTCCCCTTTAGTTTCTCCTTCCTGCTAAAATGATGTCTGCCTATGGAGAGAATTCAGATCCTGAGTATTCTTGAAAATGAAGGCTGTCCCAGCTTGCATTCAGCCAGACTTGTCACCTCCTACGAAAGAGGGCTAATGGGATGAGAACTGGTGTGCCCACAGCCCAGATCCTTAGCTACTACATGTAAGGTCTTAAATGATGTGGACTGAGAAAGTTCATTCCAGAGAAATCATAGTCTTAAGGTGGCCTCCTTTATAAGGCCCCTGTTGTGGGACATCTGTTCAGTCAGACCTCAAGTGACTCCTGATGATGGTTCTTCTGCAGTTTAGTTGTAATTTTGATGTGATTGTGAGAGGAGACGAAGCTAGTGTCTGCCTACTATACCATCTTGACCAGAAATTACAAAGTAGCAGTAGTTTTAGTTTTCTTTGATGCCATTCTTATAATTCAAGAAAAAAAAGGATTGAATTGCTTTTTACCGGATCTCGTTCTACTACTTTAGATCCAACTGAAGTTTGGATGTATGATTATTGATAATTCAACATCTGATACCAAAATCATAAGTTCCTCTACTGACAGATATAAAATGTTGTCCTTTGGATTGGTATGATATCAAGTATACTTGTTTATGACTTAAGTAAAGTCATTTTGACTTACTTGTTTATGGCTTAAATAAAGTTGTTTTGATTTATAAAAAATTTTTACTTAACTTTGTAAACAGGTTCTTAAAACTTTGGTTAATGAGTTATAATGAAAAGAGTTTTACCAAAGACTAATTAATATAAATGAGTTAAGTTTCTATAGTATCTCATCAACGTTATAATGAAATGACATTGACAAACGGTGTTATTACAGGATGTGTTGTACTTGTTTAATGCTAAAGTGAAATTATTTTAATCTGAAAGTGAATTTTTCTACTTGGGGGAGACCATGTCTGGAAGATGTCATCAAAATTGTTGTGCTACTGTTTATCGACATCAACATGTGGAGGAATGACTATGACATGATGAACATTCATGCTTCAAAATACCAAGAAATTATGAGGACTTAGAGTGTTTGGTCTGCACAAGGCTATTATTTGCTGATCTAAACAGCCCTCTGAACACCTTGAGAGATTAGCTCCAATCATGGCAAGACACTCTTTGCCAGCAGTGGTGAAAACCCTTCAGCGGTAGTATGATGGAGATGTCTGCCAACACCAGCGCCTTCAATCCACTGGTACCCTGCTCTAGCTACAGGGGACTTCAATTAGTGCTGGCAGCTGGATGTCAGCTCATGTTTGGCTAAGCTGACTTTTCCATGAAGAAATTGTAGAAAGGTACACCTCATGTAACGTTGGACTTTATTTTTTTGTCTCCCCTTTTCTTAGAACAGTATTATAATCAATCTACCTTTAGTTTATATTATGCTATTTCACTGTTGACTTACTAAAAGCTGATATCCTGTATGCTGTTTGCTTGTGAAATATCTTTGTTATAAATTACAATTTTGGGGGTAGACTTGCGTTAAATACATTATTTAACAATGTCAGTCTCTGAGCATAATTTATCTGAAGACAAAACAAGGAGTGAACACAAATTAAGCATACTGTATGTGACTACATGTATGTGCTCATAGAAACTGAGGTTTGGCTGCCTGATGGAGGTTTAGCTTACTGAATTTTGCTCTCCTAAATAGACTAAACTATTAAATTTTCCAAAATTTCCAAATAGGAACAGTTAGCCTTTTCCTTTTTGCAGTGATAAATTAGGGAGTGACTTTTGGAAACTGTCATAGGTAAAGTAAGGTCAGGGTATGTCCTCACTATCCCCTACCCACTTCTCCAGCCTGCAGTTAGTCAGTTTAACTACATGATATATAAGGTAACATTATCTGTATTATACTCACACCAGCCATTTTGTGGATGCTTCAGGGGATCAGTCACTTACCTCAGTACCATCTAGCATTTTGAATTGTAGAATTTTGTACAAGACACTGACACTATTTCTCTTAAGATTTCACAAATAGGCCATATAAAGAGTGAGTATGTATCTTCTAGTCTGTGATAACTGGGACACTATTCCAAGATAATCCCCAACCCCAGGAGGACTTTGGATAAGCAATTACTTTCATTCCAGTGGTCTGGTTTGATAGTTTATTTTAAATGAGAACGGGGAAGAATAGTAACATATTTGACTGTAATGTAGCCAGTTACAACATAACATATGTCTTCTTCACTGGGAGATAGTTCATTAAAAAATAACAAGAACAACAAAATTCTTAGATTACACTGGCCAATAATATCTCCTATAAAGTCTATGATTTCTATGAGCTATTTAAATATATTTTAAAGCATTTAGTTATATGAAGAAATTCTAAAGTATAAAGAATGTTATTTACAAGAATTCAAGGCATCCTGTTTGTTGTTGTTATTGTCGTTGTTTCTCAATTATGAGTGACAAAAACGAAATAAGTAGTATGACTCAGGCAACTTGGATTTAAATGTTAGTTTTGTCATTTCAAAACTGTGAGTCTTTGAGCTCCTTATTTATTTTTATTCTTATTAAATTTTAAATTATAAATAATAGTTGCCACCTCACCAGCTTCTTGTGAGGATTGAGATAACACTTGTAAATAACTAGCTCCTTATTTAGCAGATGGTACTCATTTAAAGACTAGCTTTCTCTTGCTTTTGCAATTATAGCATTTATACCTATATACCTATATATACACATACACACACTTTGATGAAAAAATAAAAAAAAATTAGCAAGTAGGATTTGCCTTAAATAATTTTAATGATTATTTAACATTCAAAAATAAATCAGCACAATTCAGTATATTATAATTCTAAAATAGAAAAATAATAATCACAAAGGATGGAGAAGAAATTATTGGATATAATTTAGAATTTATTTAAAACAAAATAGGTCAGCAAATTAAAACCAGTATAGAACATTCTGAACTTGATAAAGGACATATACAATACTCTACAGAAAACACTGTACATGACACTGACGGTTCTACCAGTACAATAAGGCAAAAAAGAAAAAATAAGTAAAAAAAAAAAGTAAAATTTGGAAAGAAAAAAAAAATAGCACCTTAGTTCAAAATTTTAAATGTAAAAGTCACCTCTAATAACATCAAAACAGGAAATCCATAGTGGTAATTATAATAAAATGTAAAAATCACTACTAATAACATCAAAACAGAAAATCCATAGGGGTAATTATAATTGTAAAGAACTCTATACAAATAAAATAGTGTATGCAACAAAATAATGATGACAGATATGAAAAAAAACTATGCAGATGGAGAGATATACTGTGTTAATGGCCTGGAAGACTCATTACATCGATTGTCTCCAAATTTATCTACAAATGCAAAGCAACCCTCAGGATTGCTGATCAGTACTAATCAACCTCCAAGTGCCCTTTTGTAGAAACTTATAACCCGAAACACTAAATGTTTCTCATACTACTTTTAACATTACAAATCTTGGAACATTTGCTGAATATTTCATCCCACTATAACTTATTTTTATTTGCACCATTCTGTTTATTTTTATTTTTTTTGGTTATTTTCCTTCTGGGTGTATAATACATATTTTTCCATACAGTCCTAGTTTATAAGTCCACTAATAACTGCAGAGATGCAGTGGTTCCTCAAAACACTTAATGTAACTGGGGCCTCACACAAGACATTGTCATAACTCAGAGATAAGAAAGATATATGAACCTATAGAAGAAAGAAATAATTTTAAGGCATGTATAGAAGATTTATTACTACCAAACAATGCATTTAAATAGAATGTGCACACACATGACCACGATGGCTTTTTTATAGTAGAGTTCATGTATCCATGATGCTAATAATAAGAAGAATTTTGAGACAACCAAATGAGTCTTTCAAGCTCTTGAATACGCTATTAAAAAAAACACAAAGATCAATTTATTAGTTTCAATAGATTTCACTTAATAAACACACATACTAGTGTTTATTATGCACCAGTTACATAAATGTTTTATGAATATCTACTTGTTTATTCCTCTAACCATCAAGAAGTGATTAAATAACTTTATCAACGACATGATCAGTAAGTAGCAAAGCTAAGATTTGAACCATCATCTCTTCTGTAACTATTGTGCTCTTAAACTTTATGTTAAAATGCCTCCTAAGTACATGGATATTCTTCTGTGGACTTATCTAGTTTATCTGTGAGTGGATTCTTCTAGCATGTTTTTCAACTCTTCTTTCCTTTACATGGAGGAAGGTGATTTTAGGATTGGAAAAATAGACCTTTGAATCTAACCAAGAATTTTGCCTATTCTCGTAATTCTAGCAAGTCTTGTCAAATGAGCCACATGAAAGGAACTAATGTCATCTTGAAAGAAACTAATATCATCTCTTAATGTGCATAGCTTTAAAGAATTACTGTAATTTGGTACACCACCTTTGGATAACATCCTCTGGTTCAACAATAATTTTTAATTACTTCTTTTAAAGAAAATGACAAAAATAAAAACAAACCAAATATATCACAGTGGATAATTGATTCCATTATTCTTCCATTTGCTTCCTTAGAAGAAAGAATAAAGATGTTCTTGGTTCACCGATCACTCAAGTCATCTCATGTATTCTGACACCATCTTTTTTGGACGAGAAAAAAAAAAAACAAGAAAATGTTGGAGAGTAATTATACCATGCCAACTGAGTTCCTCCTTGTTGGATTCACAGATTGTCTTCCTCTCAGAGTCACATTATTCCTGGTATTCCTTATAGTATATATACTAACTGTGGTGGGAAATGTTGGTTTAATAATCCTAGTTAATATTGATTCATTGTGTTGGCATACTTCAATGCAAGTATGACTTCAATGGTTCATGTCTACTTCACATTCAGGCTGCCATTTTGTGGCTCCAATATTATCAACCATTTTTTCTGTGATATTTCACCTCTTCTGGCTCTATCATGTGCAAATACCATATCAATGAGCTTCTGCTCTTTGCCTTGTGTGGCTTCATCCAGACCAGCACTTCATGGTTATATTTATATCTCACTTTTGTATCCTCATCACTGTTTTGAGCATTGAGTCCTCAGATGGCAGAAGCAAAATATTCTCTACTTGTGCTTCGTATCTCATAGCAGTCACCTTATTCTATGGAACACCCTTGTTTATGTACTCATATCCTACCACCAGCTATTCCCAAAAAAACCGATAAAATAGCTGCAGTGTTTTACACTGCTTTCTTCCACCCTCTCCTGTTTAACCCAATAATCTAAAGCTTAAGAAACAACAATGTAAAAAATGCCCTGCAAAAAAACTGTTTAAAAGAAACCAGATTTTAAATGAATAAGAATTTGAATCACTGAAACATATTTAAAGTATAACCTGCCCTTCCAATCTTATTATCAATAGTATGCCATGAACACCACATATATCAACTATTTTAAAATTATCTCCATTTTTCAGAAATAAAGACAACTTTTTACCATCAGTACTTTAAAACACTCTTGTCCTTTCTTACAGAAATGTTCTCTCCAAAATTCTTCTACTCCATGAAACATTCATGAATTAAAATAAATAATAATAATTGTTCTCCAATTAGTGTTCTTAACAAACTTTGTATCGTGATTCATTATATGTTTTATCATGTTGTATTGAAGGTATATATTGAGTTGTTTCTGAGCTCAGAAACAACTGACAGGGAGTATATATTTTGCTTTATTTCTTAATACTTCTGAGAATTTTGTATATAGCACATCCTCATTGTGTGTGTGTTTAATGGATGAATAAATAGATGGATAGATGGTTGGATGGATGGATAGATGGATGGATGGATGGATGGATGGATGGATGGATGGATGGATGGATGGATGGCTGGCTGGCTAGCTAAGTGAGAAAATCTAGTTTCCTGTTTGGGATAATATGTATAGGTTCTGTACTTCCAGAACATATACCATCAGGGATATTTGATATTACTCATAATAGCAATGGTGGTTTCACTAACTCTCAGAAAATTAGATATCAATCACATAGCAAAAGGCTTTTATATTAAAAGAGTGAAGTTATAACACATGGTTTCTCTGTAGGCTAGATTTATTTTTATAAGGGATCCTCTTCCATTTTCAGTAGGTATATATGGAAACCAACTAACTTTATAAAGATCATCAAGATTGTAAACTATATACATTACTATTTGCACACATGTTACTGACATAATGTTTTAAGCTGTATCTTCAAGCAAAGGTGAAAAATTGCTCTGATAATTTTATTCTACAAATTAAACAATGTAAACCAGTTGAAAGTATATGCATTTTTTTTTCCTCTGGGAGCAATTTCAATGATCAAATTAGCAGACATTTTCTGCAGTTGCATTTGATCTTTCAGTCTTCATTTTTTTTTTGTTTTCATGTCAATAAAATTGAAAGAATAAATTGTATACACATAAATATATAGTGTGCAGTTTTTCATTATTATGAAAATAAATGGCTGGATTATTTTATACTGAATGTAACCCTGTAGATGGAGAGAATTAGACACTGTGTAATGAAATGGATTGTTTTGAGGTTTAAATGAATGAATATATGTAAAGCTACTAATGTTGTATGATTTGAGAATTAAATACTTTTAAATGTATAAATCTTCTAAAATACTATCTGTATAAAGCTTTAATACAGTGTCCATTAGAATGTAATGGCATATAACTGTTCAATATTTTACCACTACTTCAACTTAAGGCAACAATCAGGTTTTGACTCCCAAGAGATCAGACATTTGAAAAATATCTGTGAGGCTTTCCAAATGATGTGAGACATTGCCACAGAGAAAAAACTGGAATTCAGTATTCAACTTAATGACTCTTCATTGTGATAAAACACTTGCCTTATTATGAAGACTTTGTCAGAGTACAGAGTAATATGCCATTCATTTGTTCTTGTTTTTTTGAGAAGTTTCTGAAACAGATGGGGTATTTTGAATTGCTCTTTGAATTTTAGCGTACTCTCCTTAAAAAACATGGATGAGACTATCATAAAATGAATTAATTTCTAATCATCCTTCCATTGTTTTAAAGGACATAAGTTTGCATGAAGATGCACATCAGCTTCCTTAATAGAGACCAATTTAAAGAAGACTTA